>JADGKA010000117.1:0-37607 GCA_027604605.1 Borealophlyctis nickersoniae | reverse complement strand
GGTGTTTGTTTGGGTTGTGGGGGTGGTGCGGGGGGCTTGCCCCGGGTGGGGCCCAAAAACTTGGGTGGGGGGGTTGGGGGGGGGTGTTCAGAGTGGGCCGTAGATGAACATGTTCCCAACAAAACATGGAGACGAAGGTAAGTAATCGACAGCACGCATATGAACCACCCAAACCACGCACGCAAATCAAGAAATACAGAGGTAGGTGATGCGACATATTATTGGTCAATGATCCAACAACAATCATGACACCCGACCAATGAGAAGCACGGAAGACAATACGGAGACGACGCTGGTCGTAACGCACCGCAGCGACAGGAATCTCCCGTCGCTGGCAAGGAGGAGGGGGCGCCTCTCATATGCCGATGGAAAATAGTAAGACCACGAAGATGTCGAGGAAGAAAACCGAGGCGTTGTGTGGAGAATTTGTGGGGGCGGGCTACAGGATAGCCTCTCCTTCTGCTGCATCCAGACACGTCCCTTTTGATTATAGTTTGCCCCCTCAATCTTGATCAATGTACGAAGGTTTAAGAATGAATTGGTTTTGTGTAAAAATCCAATGAAAGTGATGGCGATTGTCTTCTCGGTGGGGATCCGAATTGTCTAAGTTAGGGGGTTATGGGTTTCATGGCCAAAAAAAAATCAGTCCTGGCTTGTGGCGGCTGGGTGGCTTGCGCCGGTTTTCGGAACAAATCCCCCCCAAAAACCTTCTGTCTTTGCCACAAAAAACACAAAATTTTCCAAAAACTAGGAACAGGCATCTGGAAGTTGTTCGATTGTTGTGGGAGTCTGGTGCGGACGTGCGTGTCAACCACAACCAAGCCCAAGGAAGAGCTGGTCGCAGCCAGCAGGCACGCCGCACGAGACTTCCTCAACACCCGTACAATGGGGTGGTAGGCTACCCCAGCATGAATCTGACACTCTAAGTCGTCGACAAAATGAACTTGACAACCCGCCCAGTATCATTATAGAGACTTGCTGCGTTACTATTGAATTTTACACCTGCAAAAGGGCATGTTTGTTGAGGGCGTGCTGATTTTTTGGGGGCTTGATTTGTGAGGGCTGTTTTACTAGTAATTCCTATGTAATGACGCGTTTCATCTAGTATCGACCAGTCAGTCTGCAGGATACACAAAGCGGGACCCAAAGCCAGGAACTACCTGACTGCATTCATCAAGAATCACAACTGTAGTTTGGTAATTGTCCAACACCTCAAGATTTGTGGCAAGACATGTGACCCCTGCTCGTCCGACATTAAATGATGTGCCTAAAATTTTACGGGATCTGAAATAACACCCACCCACGAGAAATGCATTGCGTACACGCGCCTTGTTCTCATTCTTCCTGAATTTTGATATCGTGTCCTGGACATCTGTCACAAAAGGTTAGTTCCGGTTCATTCCCTAGGTAATCTCTACTAACCTTTCTTTTCAGAAGCGGTCAGTCCTTCGTCTTTCAGCATGGACTCTAGTTCCTTCAAATCTGCGCACCCGTGAGTTTCGCCGGTAGTAGTAAAATGCGGACCTTTAGGACGGGACTACAAACCGTCGTTGACATTTTTTGCTTGGGCGGCGTACGGAAGCACCTGTTTCGCCATCTTCTTCAAGCTTCCCACTCGGACGAAATCGTCAAATCCCAGCTTTAAAAGGCCCTGATGATTGGGTTTTGAGGTTGAGAACCACTTGTGTCCCTCAATTTCTTTCGAAGGGGCTTCAAATACCAGCAATATCCTATCCACGGCCACTGCAAGAATTGGGAATTTAACAACTGGGCTATGATGACTAGGTACCCGCAACGGGCCATCATCATTTCATACCATTTGTCATGGATGCCACCATGACCCTGAAGGTTTGTGGCTGTTGGACCAATTCTGCGGCCACAGCACGGCGCAAAAATATCACCAGTACGCTTACGAGGAAGCTGAACCAAATGTACACGTGTTATGGCACTCGCGTTGGGCCAGTGGAAGAGGTTACCCACCTCTTGCCCGCTCCAAAAACCTGCAAATTGTGAATGTTAGTGCGTGGATGTGCAACATGCAACTGTCGGGGTCCATACTAACGCCGTGGACTAAACCTAGAGGCTCTGTCTCAGTTTCCAGACTGTTTGCGAACGTTTGAAGAACCCTGCCTGAAACGTCAGCTCTCCAACGCATCAGACGGATCCAAAAAATCTAAAGGAACTCACTGCCGTTGATCCACATTCAGTTTGAATTCAATGGCCACGTCATTAACCATTTCATGGTACTTGCCCAAAGTCGATTGCTTAATCAATGCAGCCCTGCTGGCTGGTCGGAACGCTTTTCCGCCTTGTGCCTGTGCAGGCCCCGAGGCGTTGGCGTAGTCAAGTATCCAAGGCATGAGATACATCTTTTGCGCGTTTTCTTTCAGATTTGATATCATCAGCATTTCGTTGTTGGCATTGACACCCCGAATCGCAAAAACATGAGTTGGTGAGCATCCAGATGACTTCATCAAGTCTTGCGCTTCGCGTGCGTCTCGTTCCGATAATGGAGTAAGCTACCGAAACTATATTATTCACCGGCTGTAGGTAGGATTTTGAAAATGCTACATACCTCGATTGCGCCATTCGCGGAAGGCCCGTAGTAGTAACTTTTGGCGAGGAACGTTTTGTCGAATGATAACGAAGGGGACACTATCCAAATGTCATCTAGCTGATGTGTCATGACGTCTGAAATATGGCTGGTAACGAGGACAGCAACACCAGCAGTACCTTTGGAATACACAGAATAATGCTCTTTCCTCTTTACGCTCAATATCAAGTTGATTTTCCTCTGCTGGAGGCTAGGCTGAAACCTCACGGCCCTAGGATCATTCGCCTGGAATTTTCTGCAAGCCAGATGTTTAAGAAAATATGAGCCGACGAAGTGCGGGCAAACGAATGTAAGGTACACACGTCAAGATTGCGCCCGCGTAAAACGGAATTCCTTTTGCGCGAAAGTAACCTTCAACCATATCGCCGCCGTGGTGATTTTCTCGCCTTGTGCTGTGGGACTGGTAGTTTACTGCCATGATTGACAACTGCACTTGCAAATGCTCAGTGACGGCACGGATGAAGTATTCCCGGTAGGAAGCGGCAGTCCCCTATTTATACAGAGCAGCGATGAAGTTTGGGTCCCAAATGAGCAAATAGATCGGTTGCCTTACGAAGCGGTGGGGAATTCTCGTCGTCCGTTTGATGTTGGTATTTTTGAGCCGCGAGCGCTCTGTGGGGACAAATTGAGTCTTTTGTCACGACCGAAAACTCCCGGTCAGACTGAACACTACGATGGTCACCTGCAACATTTAAAAAGCGCAGGTGTTCCACAACAGAATGAAGTAAATGGGGCATGTGTCTTTGATAGTATTATTCAGTCCATTTTGATTTAAATGTCAACCCATTTTGATTTCTCATGCTCCGCAGCAAAAATCTTAACCCACTTTGCAATTTTGTTGGGTTGACCTTCGGAAACCGAGGAGTCAGATTTCCGGCCGAGTACAACGTTTTCTGGTACAGGTGAATCATCTTCGAGCCTTGCGCGTTTGAAAGCCGGTTTGTAAACCGTTGATCTTTCGCGAGTACCGTACTCTGGGGATGCATCGCGTTTGATAGACGGTTTGTAAGCAGTCGATGTTTCACGAGTACCGGACTCTGGAAATGCATCCCCAACATTGGTGCTCTCAAATCGAGATTCTTTCGGTAACTTCGAAGAAGCTGATGCAGGCGCCGATGCTACATCAACCCAAGCAGCCTGACGTGCATTTGGAACCCATGAGACCTCCGCACAGTCTGCTACTTTGCTCCCACTGGAATGAGTGGCTCCGGGCCGCCGCGGTCGTGTCTTCGGACCGGAGAAAAGAGCAAGCAACTCGGTTGTCGTTCGTGGTGCTTTTGGCGTAGCTGGAAGCGTCTCAGCATCAGAGGCCAATTCAACAGCGCGTCCATTTGGGTCTTGGATACGTTGTGCTTTGGCTGGGTCATTTTCTGATGGTAGGGGATGCAGATCAGAGGCTGGTGTATGCATTTCAACCGAGTTTTTGGCTGGTCGACTCAATCCAACTGGCTTCAAAGATGCCATTCTAAGTTTAGGTTTGCCCCGATGGCCATCGACAGCCGACGTTGTGTGGAGTTGCGCTCGCCCTTGAGCTACAGGTGCCGGTTGTACCGGATGGATTTCCGGTAGGCTCGGCTCTTGCGCCGGCAGCATGGCTTCAATCTGAACATAGAATTTGTCAAACTCAAGCTCTTCTCCTTCTCTCATGGACGAGCGCTTGTCAGAGGGCACAAACAAGGTGTCCAGTTTGTTGTTAAACTCATCGTAAAGGGTAGCCTAACATACGACGATCGTATCAGTGAACAAACCGGGAAACCCGGTAATATGGAACGCCACAAATTACCTTCGAGTTCGCCAACACGTATCTCACTTCGCCATCTTTCCAGCTCTTCACCTTTTTCTGGCGATAGAGCTGCACCCTCGTGTGAGAACAGCGGGCCAGAATGAGTATAAACACACAGCACATACCTGGCTGCAGTACATCACAGAGAACCTCTCCATGGTATTTCGTTCAAAAACCTGTGACGTCCTTTTTCCCTGGGAAACGATCTACGTGAACTCTGCTTGGAATGGATGGGAAAAGGTTTCGGGCGAAAGGGATATAGGCTGGTTGGGTAATCCAATAAACCCAAACCGGGTCAAATTGGGGGGGAATTAGGTGCTCTGTCTCTAGACCTTCACATCGTCCGCTGCAGCTCTAGCTTTTAGAGAGGAATGCCGCCCAAAACGGGAAGAGGAAAGGGCAAAGAACCATCAAAGGGGTGGGTGGGAAAGCGAAGGGTTCCACAGAAGTTGGTCTACATACAAAACGTGGACTTTGAGAATCAATAACCCCGTTCTAACAGGGTGAAACCCCTCAGTGCCTACTTTGAACGAATTGCTCCACGCAAAGGGTACGTTCGCAAGCAAATGAAATGTACTTACACTGGCCCGGCAGGCGCGACAAGGTGTCCGATTCAGCGCTGACACGGATACTTCGAATTGTGACATCTGAATTGAATAGGAACGCATTGATCACATCCTTTTTCCTCAAGGAGGTCAGCGAACAACAGGCAGAAGTTGAGCCAGAAGGTACGTCATCAATGGTGTGCAGCGACAAGGCACACGAGCACATGACTGATACGCTTTCTTCAACTTGCCCCTTTCCAGACGACAAAAGTAAGCGGTTCTGTTTCAAGGCGCAGGCTACCCACACGCATTTGGCGGTCTCGCTCGAGGCGGGAGTATTGATAAGGACATTTTCTTTTTCAGGTGCACCTGCACCATGCGTATCCCCCAGCCGAATGAAGGTGCCGGAAGTATCATCGTCAGCCACGCCGAGCACCCGTAAGAACAGCGACAGTTTTCATGGAAAGCGCGACAGGAGCCCGGAGCCTCTCACAACCGAGATGGGCGGTTCCACTGGCGGCGAAAGGTCCGCGAAACGTCTGAAATGTGAAGGGGAGCACAGTGGAAGCGGATCGCTTCATATTCCTGGAGGATGGCCCTCCGCTGCACAGGAACGTGACCTAGGTGCCGATTGTGGCTCCCCGATGATCAGCAGCATTGACTCGCCGATCAGACTGAGCCCTCCCCTGGGTATAGGTGGAACACCCGCACACCATCAATCCTCCGAACGCAACGCTGACGCTTCTTCGGACGCCGAGGAGACAGTACCAGACACTTTCCACACTCCGGCGTCAACATTCGGTGGAGATTATGCAACGACGCCACGGACCTCAGTATCTGAAACATCGGATCATGATACATCCCATACACCAGGGTCTGTTCCCTCCAAAACAAATTGTTTGGGGCTGAGCACCATCCCGCACCCACGGAACCTTTATGATGAATTTCTAAAAGTGAAGAATGCGACATCCCAACGACCAGTTATTGCTGATGAAAATGATGATGACGATGACGATGATATATTGAACGTAGAATTTTCTTTTGACCTTCCCAAATGGCAAGGAGCATGACTGTCGTTTTGACGGAGAATCATCGGGGCCTAATTTGCTGTTCCAACATGAAACAGTCCGATAGAACTTGGAGGGGGCGCCCGCCGTAGTTCACGACCTAGAAAGGAGGTGGACTACAAACCTCCACCCCTAGACCCTTTTAAAGACCAAAATCTGTTATCTGGGCAGAAAGGGAGTACATCAACATCTCCTTCTGCCTTATCTGATTATGAAAAGCGAAGGAGCAACTTAGAGTGTGCGGTTGGGATGCCGAAGCGCAAGCCACGGTTCAGTTTGGATGCACTGCTAAGCGACAAGAAAAAAACTGAGGAGAGGAAGTCACGGTATGCCGAAATGGACGCTATGATGAGTCGGAAAGATGTATGAGTTTGGTTGCTGTTTTGATGATGGCAACTGTTTCAGCCAACTCACTTGCGCTGGCAATATAGAAGGAGGAAGAGAAGAACGCGCCCACCGACAGGAACGAGGTGGCAGCCAAACTCGTGTCAGAGGAGTTCAGAGAAAAGATTGCTGGGTTTTTGGATACACAGCAAGAAGAAGTGGAGCCCATATATGTCATGTTCGAAGACGTGAAGGTATGCTGGCGTACTTTCCGAAAAGGATTTCAGCCAATTTCAGCTCCGCAAAGCTCCCAGCAGCGCGTCCTCTTAAATTAAACGATGTTGACACCGCGTTTGCGAAACTGTTGGTCCAAGCTTCCAAAGGTATGAATCGCATCCGCTGTCACTTGAAAGGTCTTTTACCAACAGCTAGTCCTCCCCATATTGTTCCAGAGAAACGCATGCTTCGGTCATTGCTAGGTAGCAATGCTCTCATGTCCGCAAGGAAATATGGAAGCACATACCTTTCGGCGCTATCTACTTGGTTATTGGGCATTGGTACGCCGCTTTTTGCTTGTGAAATCCTGTGAGCTTCGTAAGCTAAGAGTTTCTCAGTTTGCTGCGAGACGGACGAAAGTTTGGCGGCGGCCGCTTCAAGAAATCTCGCAGTCTTGACAAGTCCTGCGGTTGGTTATCAAAATTATTCCGCTTCACTTCATGTCTCATGCATATGAATAGGTCTGAAGTTTTGTGCAGACTCTAGGGACTGCCATAATCAAAGACTTCTTGGCCGCACTTGGGTGCTCCTCCCGTGTACTTGAGTCAAATGATGCAAGGGTTCCAAAAGCAGAGGAGTTTTTATTGGAGAGCTCCCGCGGCGTCGGAGGTCAGTAACGGTTCAACCGGAATTGCCCAAAAAGAACTGATTTATTGAGGCCTTCGCAGAAATCGCAGATACGGGGGACGATGACAAAGCTGGAGGGGACCTTCCGATGCTGCCTATGCCTAGTCTCCGGTCACTATTTACAGCTCTTGCCCTTATCGCGCACAAAGGGTATTTCATTTTTAAAGGCCGCAGTCTCAAATAACGTCCTTCTAATTTGGACATTTTAGACCGCTTGACGGGAGGTTCTTTCTGGAAATCGCACCGATTCTGATCAAGCTGTGTGTAGACAATCGCACCAATTTGTGCATCAAATATTTGTCAGATGCGTTGGAAGCACTCTTCAATTCAATCAATGACAGCGAGTGGCCGGCTGCAGCGGCACAATTCTGTGCAGATGTTGCAAATTTCGCTCACTGCAGTGTGACCTGCCAAGTCCGAATTCTGCGAGTATTACGATGGGATGGGAAGAGATCAGGTGCCACAAGAAGGTGGATGGCATGGTGGTGGTTGTGCAACCGATCGCGGGAAGGGAAACCGGAGGCGCAGGCACAAATTGGCGATGTAGGTTATCCTCTACGCTTGGGCGCAAACTGATGCTGAGACCTTCTCGCTACACAGTTTGATGTCTTGAAAGCCGTTCCGTTCATAGATCTCCTCTCCGCAATCAGAGGAGATCCGTTATACCGGCGGAATACCGATTACAAGGCGTTGCGGGATGCAGTGCGCATACTACACGTTGCACTGGGTGATGCGGAGCAGATTAAGCAGCAGCCCGTGAGTGTCCGCGCTGATGTGGAACCACTTTTCCAGTAGATTAATGCACCACCGTCAAACAGGCTGCATCGAAAGATATTGTATCATGCCTAAGTAAACTCTACTCATCGATATCTGATGCAGGCGGGACACACTTGGACCGAACAAAGGTGAAGCACCCCCATCCCGTTCCGGCCGCCCTCTTCTCCTGGACCAACACTTCTCTTCTAGGCCAAACACGAGCTCATGATTATCTCATCATGGATCCGGATTGGGCTCGCAACTCTTCCTCGGAAAGGCGAGCAAATGCTGCTCAATTTTGGGTCTCCGGGGCGCTCCCAGAATTAGACGCTGATTTTCGCTTCAACGCACTACGACACAAAGATGTAATCAATTAAATGTTGTCAGCGGGCGTGATTGTATCTGTTTGTACAAATCAGTACTGAGTGTGACGAGAGTGCAACGAGGGTGCACGGAGTCCGGTTGCAAAGGAAATGGGGATCATGTGGCGCATGTGGCGCCGCTCTTCGCGACGCGCGCGTAGCTAGCGGGCCATGCCAGTAGCGCGCAGACCACACGCAGACGTCCATTTCCAACCTGTTTCCTGCGTGTTTTCCAAGATTCATCTTGAAGCATTTCCAAAACGACAATGGTGGGTCTCCCAAGAGAAGTGTTGAAATGGATCCAAGGACTGGACCTATCCCATCCCATTAAAAATTACAGGCGGTAAGCCCCATACTTCGAAGGACGTTTCATGAATTTGAGCTCAGTGACCCGCTGACAGGGACTTCTCGAACGGCTTTCTAATTGCCGAAATTCTGTCGAAGTATTATCCACACGAGTTTCAATTGCATGGGTTTGATACAGGAACGGGGCCGGCTGCAAAAAAAAATAATTGGGAGATGCTGGATCGCGGATTTCGGGTGAGTAGGCGAGATGGAGTTTCCCGGAGTTACAGCAACGAACCAAAAAGATTGCACCATATTGGAATGTTTGAACAGAAACTTTCCATGCCGATTCCTCAAAATCTCTGCGTAGACGTGTCCCAAGCGCGACCAGATGCTGCTGGCATATTGCTCTCATTGATTCACTCGCAAATTACATTAACATCTACCACATCCGCCGGGCCCGTCCCTACCCAGCGGGCAAGATCAGATGATTCAAATGGACGAATACAGCCAAGCAAATCCAACGGCCGGAACAAACCAATCGTATTACCTGAAGTAATGGATGTGGAGGGCGTGAAAGCGAATGCCATCGTTGTGGCAAACCCGAAGGCGGCTGAGCTTGTTTCTTCAACTGGGTCCGCGCCGGACAGCAGACTTGATGAGAACCTAGGAAAGGTTAGCTGCCAGCAAGTACCGAATTCCAGAAGCATCTTTTAAGGCTTTTCTGCGGGAACTACCTCCAGGTGGCTGTTCTGAAGACTTTATGCGCTATCTTCGGGTTGGGGGATACGTCCCTGAATTTCAATCGCGGTTCTTATTCCGCCGCAGCGGTGCGGGACAAGCTTGGCGCACGCCTGGAGGGCATGACATTTGATGAGGTGGACCGTGTGCCGGATGCATTGGGCGAAAAGGTGAGGGGACTGGACAACCTTTGCTATGAACAGTCATGTTTGTTTGAATATTGATGCCGCTTTTTGGGGACAATCAGGAGGCTGACTTGTTGGACCTTCTCCACCACAGTCCACCGACGGACATTCATCTGCTATTTGATACGCTCTTGCCCTGTTTGATCAGTTTTGATGCCATGTCCAAAGCATTTATGGGTACGCTAGAAATGCAATCATAAAAGAACGTGCGATGTGCATTATCTTATTGGCATTGTTTCGCTTTTAGTTGTATCCTCAACCTTGACATTTTGTGGATATCTTTTCCAGCGGGCTTTTCCGCGTTCGGGTGACGCTTTTTACCGTCTCTCATCATCGAAAGACTATCCATCCTTTCTTCATCAGTTGTGCCACTTGGATAAAATTCCGCACGTTGCCAAGATCCTAAATGCGTTTATTGGGTCAGATGTACGAGATCAAGATAGAGTAGGAATACTTTTGGGAATTAAGGTGCCTACTGTTCTCTTTCCCGTTGTAGGTGATCCTTCGCAACCCTCCTTCTTACTGATCTTCTCTTATTCCCTCTCAGGAATTTATGAATAGAGACAATCTCCACCCGCCCCCTAATTATCCCTCCAATCGATTCATATACCTGCTCTCCGCCCTGTCTTTCCTACCCTCCCCACCCTCTCACGGCTCTACCCGGCAGTACACTACGCTTCACCTCAGCGAATGCCTCACCATTCTCAACGCGTACAAGCACAACCCCATCCTGGCTGCCGGACTCCTATCTCTACCTGATTCGCCGTCACAATCGCCAGTACCCCAGAGGTCACTTTCGCGCATATCCAACTACGGTCTTGCAAGCAACAGCATGTGTGGGGGTGGCGCCATCATCCCATCAGTGCCGGCAATGGAGGTTTCGGCGGCTTTTCTGGTGCTCGCCTCCATTGTTCGTGCCGGTGTCCCTATCGATCACAGACTGGTAGAGGAGCTGCTGGATCAACGGGGCGGGACGTTTATGAAAATTATCATGGATGAAAGGTGTCCTGGCTTTTTGCAGAAGGCGTTTGCAGCATTTGTAGCGTCCGTCTTAGGTGCTGATTTGGGGACATCGGGGGATGGTGAGGGCATGAGGAATGGACAGGTGAAAGGGTTGTCATCTGCCGCGGGGGCGATTCTGAAGTGGTTCATGGGGGACGCTTTAAGAGTTGGTGAGTGGCTTTTTCGTTTTGATCGAAGTTAGACATATTAAGAGAGATAAAATGCTGAAGCTGGACCTCTAATAGCGCTTGTTCTCTTCGCCCCGCTCCTCCGCCACACGCCTACCCTCTGCACATCGTATGCTCGGGGCCTCCTCAGTTTAGACGACCCCAGCCGAAGGCGTATTTTAGGTCTTCACTCCACCCCAAACGAGGACGAACACCTGGTTACCATCGGCGGGGGTCTTGATCGCGACTCTACTGCTGGGCAGTACGCGATTGTGGATTGGAATTTACCATTCATACCACGCTTGAGAGTTAAAGGGGTGAGAAGTGGGTGGTGGGGGCTCGGAATAGTCATGGGCATGGTTAAAATGGTAGGAAAGTGCAGATCAAAATTACCAAGTTTACCCAGACAATTAATTCTTCCCTCCCAGACCCACTCAACTCACAATCCGCTGGAACTCTCCCAACTGCAAATCCTACACGCCGCGGCGCTAGACTCCGCAAAACAACCGTCCAACTGTGATGACACCGCGGCGTGGAGGCATGTTTTTCCCCTGATTTCCGACCACTTATTTGCAGCAATAGCGCAGTCCACGACGGTGGAGTTTGCGTGCGAGGTGTTGGATGCGATGGCTGAATTATGTCCCGGAGAAGTTGCGAAGGTATATATGATAGGGAAACGTGTTTTGATCCAGATTCTGGTAATCAAACTGTCCTTTGCAAAGGCATCCCACGTCCTCTTGGCAGTCCTGACTTACACACGGGCCATGAACCGCCTCGCTTGCTTTACGACCCTCTTGAGTCTCGTGCGTCGGTGGTTGGAATCGCCACCAGCTAGCTGGGTATCTATGAATTCTGCAGATCAGAAACGGGTGATGGCATGCGCGAGAAAGATTGTAGGAATAATTGAAGGGGAATTTCCGGCGAGCGAGGACCCAGCAGTTTGCTCAAGCTTAAGTGTGGTCGTGGAGAGCAGTGGGTGAATTTAAGGGATTATCTCAAGAGTGGAAGAATGGAGGAGTTTTTAGTCTTGCTTGGTGAACTGTTTTTAGCATTGGTGAACGAAGTATCGGATTTTGAACGAAAATGGGATACCATCGTTTGCGCGGTTCCGCGCTGGACCCAGCACTGGATTCGGGATATGGTGGAAATTGGGTAAAGAATATGATTCATTGAAAATAGCCGTCAGGTTGGCGTCTACTAACGAAGCTAAAGGGGAACGTCTGCGGGGTGCACCTTCCGATTTGGATACCCTATTTCGGTCACCTGATAAGGTATCCTGGTCCATTGATGATGGTGGCGCAGGCCAGGTTGGGTTCAGAAGACCGCGTTCCTTCACACTCATGCCAACCGAAATCCTAAAAATAGTTCTGCTCGGGGACGGAGGGGTCGGCAAGACGGCTCTGCGGAACCAGGTATGGTCCGGCACCCGACTCCGTTGTCTCAGTCTCCTTCTGGTGAATACAACCGACGCATATCCCGAAGTTCATTCACAGGCGTTTTACTGCAACATACAAGGCGACAATCGGTGCAGATTTTGTTACAAAGGAGGTTGATGCCGAAGGGAGAAATGTTGCTCTGCAAATATGGGATACAGCCGGTGAGTACGATTTCATGAATGCACCGACAAAAAATGACACGGAGCTGAATCTTCTGCAATTAGGACAGGAGAGATTTCAATCCCTGGGTGTAGCCTTTTATCGGGGTGCGGACGCTTGCATGTGGGTGCGCGTGACTCGCTACGTTGTTGACGACAGCTACTTATTGTATCGTCCTTGCAGACTGGTGTATGACGTGACAAAACCGAGCTCATTGGCGAGTCTCCCGAACTGGCTGTCTCAATTTATTCGCATGGCCGATATTTCTGATTCCCATACGTTTCCTTTCATTTTAATCGGGAACAAAATTGACATGGAATCTTCGCGGACGGTGTCAAAGCGGCAGGGAAGGGACATGGCCAGAATTTTGAAAAAGGAATCCATTGAAATCGCAAAGCGAAATGGACGAGTCGTTACAGTGGGAGGTTTCACCCAGCGGCATGATAGAGAGAGCACCCCAAATCCTGAAACGCGGCTGCTCTCTGCTAGAATCAAACGTCAGACTCCGGTGGCCTTCCGCGGGCAAGCCACCACGCGGCTGTTTGGTGTTGGGAAGCCATCAAGGAGCGTCGCGGATTCAGGGGGTGGTAGTGGAGCAATGCCCACTTCTTCCGAAACGCCGATCTCTGAGTTTGACCATCCAAATCGCTCAGCTTCTATGAAAACGCACCGACCAAACCATCGCGACTCAGTCGCATCGCAGTATACTACAGCATCAGAATTCCCTTCTGGTCGGGATTCCTGGAATTGGTTCCCTGGCGGTTCTGCCAATGCCCAACAGCTGTTACAAAGGCCATCTGCCCCGTCAGAAGATGGGAGCGAGTGGTTTGTCTCTGTTGGTGCACCGAGTAGTGTCGCCGAGACTGACCAATCATCGATCGCATCAACGGGGACATTGACGAATGGGACATCAGTAGTGGATGGGAGTGAGAGTCAGGAGGGTGTAAATGATGATGATGAGGGAGACGAAGACGAGGATGAGGATGGGGATGAGGAGGCGGAAAGCGAGGAGGAGGAGGAACCAGAGGCAGGGCTGCGTAACAGCGGCTGGGAGATTGGAGGTGATTCTTCTAATGACCGAACACCCCGCGGGCCCTTACTAACAACGACGCCGCCTACCCCGTCCACACCACAACCGCCATCCCTTGATAGCGAGCTGCCCCTTTTTGAAGCTTCCGCTAAATTGGGCATCCGCGTTGAGGAAGCGTTTGCTTACATTGCTCGCACTGTGCAACCCCCCAGGTTCAATTTTGAAATTGTAAGTGGAGATGGGGAGATTGAAAATAACATTAGCTTGGAGGACCAAAGCGCTAGACGACGTGTCGGCTCCTCTTGCGCTTGCTGATTGAAGAGTCTCAACAAGTTTTTGTAAAACGTAGTTTGTAATTCACCTATGAACCTCTGTAATAAACGATACGCAATCCCTTATCAACTTCGCTACTTCTCATCAACCTGTGGGACACCCATCCGCCAATCTGAAATTGCAAACGTTTCCGTTTGCTACTTCACGACTGCTAATATGCAGGACTTCGATGAGGCAGTCCCGATGGCTCTCATGCCGGAAATTTATATTTGACAAAAAGGAGGAAAGCATTCAAAGTCATTTGCAAACAAATCAGAAAATAGCCGTGCCAGCTCGCCGGGCCACAAAATCGCGGTTCTTCCTTTCTCCGCCACCTTTTTGCGACTTTGCAGTGTTTCTACACATTGGACAAATCAAACCTTTACGCCCAGGCTTTGATGGCACCTTTTCAGCAGAAGGCGGTGTAGAGGGTACATCCAGTGATGCGACATCCTTTGTTACCCGGTCACCATTTTGGCCATCTCGCGGGCGAGCATAAACCAATTTTACTCCACGTTCCACAGCAGCAGACATCGCTTCGGCCATATGCGCTCCAGCCGGCGAAGCCGATGCCGCAACGGTGCCCTTTGTCTTTGCGTCGACGGCGGCGGAAAGGCAGTCAACGTGGTAGGCATGGCGGCAAAAGAAAATGACAACTTGATCGGATTCGTCTGGTGGGGGACCACTGAGTCAGTACTCGCCACAGCATTTTACGTTAAACATTTGGCGAAACCTTGCGCTGAGATATCACTCTCGCACATAGAACAAGTCATTTCTGCCATTAGAAATGGTTAGTTACACTATCAAAAGCCTGCATCAATTCAGCTCATAAAACTGACCAGAAAACGACAAACCACGTTTTTGGGCTTTGTACAAGCTTGAGAGCAGCTCAACTGTATCACTGACTAAAATTTTCTCGCATCCTTCTCGCAAGGACATCTATCGACAATGGAGGGACCAAAACAGCTCAGCATTCTTACTGAGGCATAGCACCGTTTTGACACTCACCTGAATGCCATAGTCGGACATGATTTTAACCAAGGCATTCCTCAAACCCGGTATCTCCAGACCGTCGGGTATACGCTGAACCAGTCGAATTGGGTTGATATGCGAACCAAGATTCTCAAGCAGACCGACGATGAATGCTACATTGGATAGCCCCGTCAGAGAACTTCCTATTTTGCCACGGAGAAGTAACGCAACGCACGAGGTTTATCCATAGAGTATCGAAGAAGATCCTCCCAAAGTTCCTCGTCATTTTGGTCTTTGGCAAATTCAATTGCCTATGATTATATGTCACTGTTCCTGCGAATGTGGCACAATGTGCGAGCGAAGAAGTACCATACCCGCTTCACGTCGCCTAATCGCTCGATAATGAGCATGAGGGCTTTACGATTATCACCCATCTTACCCAACAGGAACACCATTTCCGGCACAAGATCGCGGGCCTCGCAAATGGCGTAGGCCTGGAAGAGCATATTAGAAAGGGATAAATGGCTCCAAAGTACCAATGACAGAGATCGGAACCTTTTCCACTGAGTAGTATGTGCTTGATCGCAAAAACTCGAGCAGCCGAGGATAGTCGTACTCTGCGTACAACTCCACTTGCAGGGGGTGGTACTCGGAAGCTTCGTGTGGCTCCTTTTTGAAGATAGCGTCCAAGAAAATATGGAGAAACTTCGGGTAGCCGTTCAGTTGCTCCACCAACCGCTGTAACTGTTAAACAGATGAGCTCTCCCCAGATATGCCCGCCCGCTGTGGTTCGACCTACCGGAACGCGATCCGTGCATTGGGCTAACGTCTGCACACCCGCTTCTCGCACCGCTGCCCTAATCCTCCCCAACGCAACGCTTCCTTCTATGTGACCAAGTTCTGATCGCTCATCCGGGTTAGCCACTGCCCGACTGATTTCTTCTGCGATGTTTGGATCTGTGTCGATGTGGTGCTGGTCGTACTCCATGAGCAAAAGCACATGGTCGGTTATAAAAGAGTAAAGGTTATATTGCTTAACGAGGCTCAAGATATTGGGTTGGCGCAGTAGTAAACCGTAGTAAAGAGCCATGTCAAAACGTTTCATGTAGGTGTACCTGTAAATTTCAAACAGTCAATGGGAACTCGGATAACATAGACCCTCTGCGGAACACATACAATTCTGCTGCACTTTCCATCAAAAGTCTGTTTCCTGAATCTTTTTGCAGGGCAGTTTCAGCAGCCTCCACTACATTCTGCAAGTTGTACACCGACGGTGGCCAGGTCTTAATTATCTCCAATAAAATCTGAAATTGATTGATTTAGAAGCCAACAACACCCACGCTCCCCCCTTACTCTCGGAAAACTCGCTCCAGTAACGCACCTCTTGGTCTACATTGAGATAATGAACCAAAATCAACTCATACACGGTAGTACTCAGCTTCGGATTCTCCACTGGAATGTATGGTCGAATAGCCTATTTCGTTCAGAAGTAGGGTTGACTGATGCCCGCTTATTTATACCACTTGTTGAACTTACAGCGATTTGTTTCGCTTCTGCAAAACGGTATATCCAATTCTCCCAGAGTTGCGCATCCGTTCGCAAAATCTTACGACAGGTCTTTCCGGCATCGTCAAAACGGCCTGTGGCAGCGAGAAAGTTGGACATTCTGCAGCCAGTACGAAAGACCACCAAGAATGATTACCCTCGTCCATCAAGGTTCCAAGATATTTCTGGCCAATATCTATGATCGAATTGACTTGCAGCCGACCAGCATATGATGGACCAGCCTGCTCGGCCGCCCGCAGCGCTTCGGCGTACTTCTTGCGCTCCACCAACCATTCGATATGATCATCGAGATCACGAGGCTTCGCCACCACAATATCTTTTGGCGAGACAATGTAGAAAGAGTTTTCCGCGGGGTTCTCGGCAGGAAGATACTCTAAGTTCGGTACAAACAGAAGAGGCATAAAAGATATGGCTCGGAGCTCCACAAGCCGCCTTGACCTACCCAATCTGTAATCATTTGCTTGATAATGCTCGAATCCAAAAAGTGACAGAACGTCGTTTGCCACAGCTTCGCCATGTATATCTAAAATATGAATTTCGGGAGGCCTGGCTTTCTGAATGAATGATACCAGTCCGGCGTTGGAAAAAACTTGATGAAAAGTTGTTAAGGGCACACTTTCTAACCTGGCGTTTTCGTGGACCTTCCTGGATGACATCAACATTTCTGATTTCCGAGAGATCGGTCATGTATGATAGTATGACAATAAGGTCATCAAGTGGAGCGATTCCGGAAACGATGAAATCGGTGGTGATCCTGCGTTGAACAGATAATCAGTCCATCCGCAAATGCAGAGGGATTGCTCGTTAAAATGACGCACTGGCAAACTATTTCAACATATCGGGACGGGAGACCGGATGCAACGTCCATTTTTGAACGTTCCTGGAAAGGAGGAGTTGAAACTCTGTCGCTTCATTGGGTTGTGTAACGGAATGCATGCTGTCGCGATGTACCTTGATTACCCCAATCTTTACGCTGTTGGCCCAACCAATGAACAATTCAGTATCTGACTTCCAGCATAGGTTGCACCGAAAGAGATCCGCACGGGGAGACCCCGGAGGCCGATCTATATATGCAAATCTTTGCTGGCTAAGGCAATCATAGATTTTGATCCCCTGCCGCGTGCATCATGAGCCATCATTGCCCTGGGCGTCCTCACACTCCCGGGAGGGATTGACCTACCGCCTCGTTTGCCCATGCAATGTAACTTCCCCGCCATTTGACATTATATATCGGGCCTTCACCAGAGTGGATCACAACGTCCTTGTTGCCGAACCAGCCTTCGATTTGGGGCTGTAAGTTTAAATTTCCAACATTTTGTCCTATCAATCAAGTCGCCTGACAAAAACACACCCTTTCCGCTCAATAATAGGTATTCTGCCATTCCCCCAGACACGAATTGACGAGTGGTCTTTCGACTGTAGTCCGGCTCAAGACACACAGCCTTGACAGGTCGCTTGTAGTTGAATGTTTGCACCTCGGTAGTGTACAAGCTGTTGATTACAACCTTTCCTAAGCAATTTACTAATCAGTTTCATCGCATTGAAGAGCAGGCGGCGGCCGAATGTCTCACCATCATCAGACGCGCTCGCGACAAACTCGCCGCTCGTATCAATGCTCAACTCGTTTACAGTAGCGGAATGAGATTGGAAGCGCTTGACATCCGTTCCAATCAGGTCCAAAATGTGTACTACCCCCCAATGTGTCCCGAGGGCCTAAGGAGGATTGGCCATGTCAGCAGTGAACAAGGTTACACCGCAACGCGGCGCATCCAATGTTCTTTACCAAGAATCTGTCGGAGACAGCCATGGCGCTGACGGCATCCTTTTTCAGAGTTTCGCTGAGTGTCGCGGCCAATCTTTGGTACTTCAGCTTCGGCTCCTCGTCTTCAGTCTCTTCATCCTCGTCCTCGTCTGAAGTACTATCGTCCTCAGATGACGCATTTGAATGATGCTCTTCCTGCTCTTCCTCTTCTTCGTCCTCGTCATCATCATCATCTCCGTCCTCACTTTCTTCACTATCGCCGTCTTCATCCTCCTCGTCGTCTTCCTCTCCCGCAGGGTCCATATTCCCCGAACTCCCCCCAGTCCCGGATATTCTTGAAGCTTCCATAGTCAGGTTTGAGCCAGACACGTTTGCTGGAGTTGCCGGTTCAGACTGTCCAACATCGCTATCACCGCTATCGATATGCTGCATTTGCAGCTGGTGCTCGCCTTCCGCGCTACCATCACCGTGTCCGCTCTCAGAAGCGGGTGTCGTTTTCCGTTCTTGAATGTCACCCGGAAGGTGTTCTAACTTTTCGTCTTCTTTGTGAGGCTCCTGTTCTCGAGAGGATATGTCTTTTGTAGCCATTTCCGATCTTCCAGCGCCATCTCCAAGGGATGAACGTTAACCGCGCGCCCTCGCCCCATGATGCATGTAACTCATTAGCCGAAGATAGATAAATTACTCTCACGTGACCTCTTTTAGTTTTGATTGGACGCCACGCCCAATGAAAGAAAACTCACGCTGGAACGATTTTGGTCCTCCCTTTCGTCCCATTTGACTTCATTCGAAGAGTCGGGAAACACACTGCAATGGGCAAGCTCAACCTTCCTCCAGTCCAAAAGACCGGCATCGCTGCCGGCTTGAACAAGGGACACATCACCACTGTCCGTGCCCAAAAGCCCAAGCCCAGCACAAGAAAGGGGGTAGGTATTGTGAATTTGACCCCTTTTGTTTAAGCAGGCATTGCAAATGGCGGGAGACTGTTTATTTGAAACTGGGTCCAGCCTGTTTGCCACTGATGGGAGTGGTCGCGAGTCCTCAGACCAGAAATGAGGACGGGGTAATGGGCGCACAGGATTGAGGGGCGGCCACTGGTGGAAAGCGATGTGCCAAATTGCTCTGTAACGGTCTTCGTCAAGTTGGTTGCCGTACTGCAGGGAGCTGGTATTGTGAGATGTTAATTTGTCGTTTCCATCTTTTTTGCTCCGTCAATAGCACCTGGGTACCCGTACCAAGTTCGTCCGTGACCTGGTCCGTGAGGTTGTTGGTTTCGCTCCCTACGAGAGGCGTGTATTGGAATTGCTCAAAAACTCTAAGGACAAGCGTGCACGTCGTTTGGCAAAGAAGAGGGTACGGGGAGATTGTTTGGATCGTTTTGTCACGAGAAGATCCGCTGACATGGGCTCCATTGTTTGCAGCTTGGTACCTTCGTCCGTGCCAAGAAGAAGGTCGAGGAGCTCAGCAATGTCATCGCCGAGTCCCGCCGTGCCGGTGCTCACTAAATTTCATGTTCTTCGTGAATAAAAATGGTCTCCACTCGTTCTTGCGCATCGTGATGGTGTGGGATGGATTTGTTTGTGGAATGCGGATGTGGGTCGCATGGGACGGTTCGCTGCATCCTGTCCGGTTGATTTCGTTTTTGGGCTCTGGGGATAAGATGGTTAGCGGGATATGCACCTGATGGAGCGGGTCGTTCTGGATGGGGACTGTTAATTGCGGTCGCGATATGTTGCCCGGATGTTGGCGCTGTCGCGTTCAGTTGAATGCTCACAGCCTTTTTGCAAGCTGCGCCTGCCGGTGCAAGTTTTTTATGGAGCCTCATCCCAACCCGCTCTTTCCAATTGCCCCAACTTTCAATGGCTGCCCTTGCATTAGTCTAGTCATTCGTCCTTTCATCTTTCACAGTAACCCCATGAAATTCCGCCTGCAACCAGTCCCTGGCTGAATGTACTTTCTAAATGAGTTTGTGCATGATACCTAATGTTGGTTTCAACTGACACGCGACCTGGGCCGCAGCGGTCGTGGGAGTTCTGATTTTCCATGCCGATGCCCCTCCCGGAAAAATCGCGCCCAGCACACGCCTCTCGAAACATGCAGACAGAAGCGGGCGGGAGCCAATCCCGTTTACGCATTGAACGACTTGCTCCCGGGAGTCCGACTCTTCTGTTCAGCCAGGCACAAAACAAGACCCTATAAATACACAGCCGATCCGCTTTACATCTTCCCCACAAAATCTGTCCAGCACCTCAAAGCGCCTCTTCCGATATCTCTCTGCACTTTTAACCAAACAGCAATACGCAATGCCTGACCAAACCTTCGCTACGCCCCTCACAAAACTCTTTGGGATCAAGTATCCCATCCTCCTGGCAGGAATGAACGTCGCCGCCGGGCCGGAACTGGCCGCCGCCGTCACAAACGGCGGAGGTCTTGGTGTCATTGGCGGATTGGGATAGTAAATATTTATTCATCAATTCCTTACTTTATTTTAACTTTATGCACTGATCATTTGCTTATTTAATTGTATTTAGCACTCCCGAATTCTTGTCGAAGCAGATTGCCAACATCAAGGAGCACCTTGACGACAAGAACGCTCCCTTTGGGGTTGATTTGCTCTTGCCCCAGGTTGGCGGAAACGCTAGAAAGACCAACTATGATTACACGGACGGAAAATTGCCAGAGTTGATCGATATCATCATCAGAGAGAAGGCTAAGCTTTTTGTACGCCTCTTGCCAATAATGCCGGGGGCTGAAATGAAGAAGAGAATTGGGTACCTAGGATGAAAAGCTGACCGCGCAATTGATGTTCGATCCCCTATAGGTCAGTGCCGTGGGTGTCCCACCAAAATGGGTGGTGGACAAGCTCCATGCCGCCGGTATCCCCGTGATGAACATGGTTGGTGCTCCCAAGCACGTTCCAAAAGCTCTCGAAGCGGGCGTGGATATCATTTGTGCGCAGGGCGGTGAAGGAGGAGGTCACACGGGAGATGTCGCCACCAGGTACCGCCATGTCTTCGGTCTCCTTTGGGCGTTTGCAATTCCATTGAGGGAACGTAGCTGATTTCAACTGTGGCACCCCATAGTATCTTGATCCCTGCCGTCGTTGATATGTGCAAGGGCCACAAGTCCTCCTTGACAGGCGAACCGGTTTACGTGGTTGCCGCAGGTATATTCTGGCGCTTTCGCTGCATTATGCCATTTATCTGCATCAGATGCGTTTAACTGGTTGGCTGGAATACGGTACACAGGCGGCATCTATGATGGTCGCGGTCTCGCTATGTCACTTTGCCTGGGCGCTCAAGCAGTTTGGGTTGGCACGCG
Organism: Borealophlyctis nickersoniae; assembly: GCA_027604605.1. Lineage (NCBI taxonomy): Eukaryota > Fungi > Chytridiomycota > Chytridiomycetes > Rhizophlyctidales > Borealophlyctidaceae > Borealophlyctis > Borealophlyctis nickersoniae. Next base: position 16,315 of record JADGKA010000117.1, on the reverse strand, counting down.
TTTCGTCTGCGCCACGGAAGCCGGTGCAGTAAGTTATCCACATCATTAAAAGGCTGACACATGTTCAGTGACTAAAAGCTATTCCCTTGTTATCTAGCCGCCACGCCATCAGCAAGCAGTTGTGCAAGCAGGATTCCACGACACGGTCCGTACCATTATTTTCAGTGGTCGTCCCTTGCGAGTCTTGAGGTAACGGTTTGCAAAAACACGGAATCCACATTGCGTATCCGAATGTTCACACAATCGCCCATCATTCCCAGAAACGACTACATCGATGACTGGGAAACCAACAAGAAGGACGAAATTAAACGCCTTACCTCTGCTGGCATCATTCCGGCCGTCCACGACTTTGAAACGCGCAGCAAAAGTGGCCAAGATATATCCCCGAAGGAGATGATGGAGGCGCGTCCCCTGCTGATGGGACAGGTCGCAGCGAACATTCATGATGTTAAGCCAGCAAAGGAGATCATCGAGGAAATGATGAGTCAGGCGCTGAAGGTTATCTGGAAAACGTCGACGCAGATTGCAAGGGTTTCTTCAGCTTCTTCCAAATTGTGAAGAACAAAAAGCGATTTAGATATGCGTCTCATTCTGTTTAATAAAGATTCGTGAAGTTTGGTAAACCAAATCGAGGACAAAGAGTTTGTAATTGACATGCTTGAATCTGCCATTGTGTTGCGTTCTTTACGGTAATCTCAAGCCTTCGGCCCAGGGAGGATTTCAAAGGAAATTATATGACGCCCGCCGTCTTCCACTTGATCAAAGCACAAAATAGATTTTGGAGACCGGCGGACGCGCAACCAACGCGCAACCAAAGTGTGGCTTTCACGTGTGGCTGATGCACAAGCACCTTTCATTTCGGTTTGGTTTCTCGACTCTTGTCTTCCCGTTCACCCCCGTGCCGCCCGATGGAACCTGTCCGAGCAATTGAATTCTTCTCTGGGATCGGTGGGCTGGTACGAACACTACTAACTCTCAATGTCATTGTCTGAGCTTCTGGCAGCCAACCCCACGTTCTCTTTCTGCGTCGCCAGCACTATGGCCTCGAATACGCCGACCCGGACGCTACTGTCGTCGCTGCATTCGATATCAACATGAACGCTAACCTATGGTACCTGTCTTCCTCTTTTTCCTATGTTTATTACTCTAGTGTAGTGTACAGCGTGGCACTTGAGAAGAGTTTCTAAACCCTTACAACAAAAACTTTTAACAGTTACCAACACAATTTCGGTATCAAACCGTCCCAAACCTCCATACAATCCTTGACAGCAGCGTCAGTGAGCAAATTGAATGCAAATTGCTGGTTATTGTCTCCTCCGTGTCAGCCGTATACACAAGGTAGACGCACTGTGCAGCTGCGCAGATGATGTGAATGTGCTCACAGATTCGATGTGGGAAAAGGGGGCAAAAGCCTTGACGATAAAGATCCACGCGCCGAAGGGCTCCTCCACTTGATTGAACTACTAGGAATGGTGGAACGGCCACCGCGATACCTTTTTCTGGAAAATGTGCCAAACTTTGAGGTATCCCGCAGTCGAGCGCAGTTGGTCCAGACACTTGACGAGCTGGGGTACACCATCTCTGAGTTCCTCGTCACGCCCCTCCAATACGGGATCCCCAACGATCGACGGCGGTACTACTTAACGGTGCGGCCCCCCGTCCCTTTTGCTTTCACTGTAATCCTAGGGAAACGTAACTTCACCCCATCCAGGCTCGGAAAATTGAGGCCGCGGAACGCCTGGGCGTAAAACTGCCCTACATTGACCGTGCAATCATACACACCACCCCGTGTCCGGCAGAAGCGTCGAGTCCGAACATCGCGACTCCGCCGCCCCCTCCGTTGTCATCGTATTTAGAAGAACTTGACGATGACTCGCCGTACCGTGTACCTGATGCGTACATTCTGAAACGGCATCAATTTAGATTTGGTACGTATGCCTGGTTCGCTGCGAGTATTTCTTTGGTTGATATAAGTATGCTCTTGTCTGACGCTGTCTTCAGATATAGTAACGCCCGATCAAAATCGGTGTTCCTGTTTTACCAAAGCATATGGGAGTCATCATGTGGTCGGAAGCGGATCCTTTCTTCAAACCGCAAAGTTTGATGTAAGACGTCCAGACTGATCCGCTGTGCGCGCCAACCCTTAATTTGTCTGACAATTCCTCATTCTATAGAAAGCATACGATTTCAAGGACGCGACGACGATTTTGGACCTCGGCTTGCGCTTTTTCACCCCGACCGAGGTTGCGCGCTTACATGCATTTCCTATTGACGGTATTGGGCGCGGGAAACTGTTGGGCGAGGTGCCACCAATGAAGCATGGATTTGTGTTTCCGGATACTTTGACCTTGTCACAGAGATGGAAGCTGTTGGGCAACTCCCTCAACGTCCGAGTGGTTGGAGAGCTGATTCGCAATGTTCTATTCGGCGTTTCCCGCGCTTTATAGGCTTGGCATGTCCACCTTCGCGTTGATCCCCTATATTGTACATAACGTAGACTATGGGTATCCTTCCGCCCACTCCTGTACTATTCTCCATACTTCGACATATTTCATAATATACACTTCTCGCAAAAGAAAGCCTCGTAGAGAACCTAAAATTGGCTGTGGAACCATTAATGGGGGATGCCGGTCACACGCAACGAGGGTCAACAACACCTCACCCTCACTCCTCGCTGTGGAACAGATACAACAAATCCTGTATGCTAAGCTTGGCGTTCTTGCCCCCCCTTTTCAGGTTTGTTCCATCAAGCGCTCCGTCAATTAGTTCACGCTGAGCAACCCAGCCATTGTATGGTGAGTTTCCATCTAATGAATATAGAGAGCACCCCTGTGCCCCGTACCTTCTTCTCTTGCAACTGCAATATCCTATCCTCGACAGTATCCTCCACAGTCAAGCGAACCACTTCAACATCGCGGGTCTGACCGATGCTATAAGGCATTGTCCATTAATCCCCAGTTTTACAACGATTGAGAAGCGCTTCCCGCCATACCGGTGCACTGTGGGGTGTCAACCACAATTCAACACGTGGTCAATGACTGCTCTCTTGCCCCCTGTTATGTTGACGAGAGCCTACCTCGATCAATCGCCTGCTCTAAAAGATTCATTCTAACCTCAGCGAGGTTGAAATTTCACATTCTTAGTGTTTCAAACCCCATGCTCACCTTCCAATGCGGGATTCCACCAAACGTCCATCATAATCACCCGGTTGGCGACTGGACCAGACCGGACTCAATGTTGTGCTAGAGGCAATAAAAGGCAGAAGGCCCACTTACCTGTCAAATTTAGCCCCAACGAACCACACTTGAATGAAATCAAGATCACCTTCGTGTCGGGTTCCGTCCGAAATCTATGGAGACTTGCTTCACGCGCTTTGCCGTCCATAGAGCCATCATCTAGAACATATCCAGAGGGCATCATGCGTCACCTACCCAGCCTTCAAAGAGCGGAGGCAGGGTGAATCTCAACTCACAGCGGCAAAATTTGTACCCAGCTCGCTCAAGGGGAATCTCCATAATATCAAGCATGGTAGTGAATTGGCAGAAGATTATCGTCTTCCCGTCAGGATCCTTTTGCCGAATGTCAGCCAATATTTCCATCATCTGAAGGACAGTATCATTAAGAAGGGGGACGATGCAAGATCTTACGGTGAGGCTAAATCTGCACCTTCTCGGTTTTGGCGGATGGAACCCACTTTCTCCTCAATTCTTCAATAAGAGCGCTGTTCTTGCCCCTCTTCTTTGCGCCCTTTACTGTCGCCTCAGTCTTCACAAATTTTGCTTGGCAGTCAGAGCAAACCGTCTGGTCTGGCTTGGCATCCGAGATTCTGTGATTTGAACACTCAGCTCACGCCAGAAGGAAGCAACTACTTATAGTCGCACACACTTTTCAAGGCAAACGGTGCATGCTTGTTCCTTGGCCACACCCATAGACTCAAAAAGTGCCGTCATTTCATCAACATCTTCATCCATTTCGGGAAGCTGATCTTCTGCAGCCCCTGTGTCGCCCACCAGATGGGGATGCAAACAAGCTGCCAAATTTGGTCACATACAGTGCTTGTTTTCAGTGCTTGTTTTCATGCAATTCCGATTCAGCGATTAGCCAACCTTGCCTCAACCTGTGATAGAAGCGTGCAATTAGTTCGTTTGCTAGTCGGTAAACCCAACCAAAAGCTAGCCCCTTTGATACCTCAAAAGCATGGTAAAAATGTTTGCATAATTTTTGGTTACGTTTCCGTCCTGTATCGCGCGTGAATGACCACGAACTCGAATAGAACCAAAGAGGTGCCGACCTAGTATAGCAGAATGACAATACCTTTGTCAATTTTTCGAGCTTCTCCTTCAACTTTTCCTCCAGCTGTTGATAGAATGCGGCTGCCGAGGGATTGAAGGGAATCTTAATCAGCTCCACCGTTCGGGCCGGCAGGTTGAACAGGGGTTTTCCATTGATTTTTGTTTGCTTAGTACGACGTTTCATAATGGCAGCCAGGATAATCTGAAGTCTTTTCACCGCTCGTTTCCTGCGCCCTCTGTTGAAGTCATTGATGATGTGCTCCTTGAAGGTGGCTGCGCCAGCATACATGAGATGGGCCCTTGGAGTGTTGAACATGTTATGACTTACACCATTCTTCGTAAGGCTTAATTCGCAAAAAGCGCAAAAGGCTGTAGAGCTCATCAACACTATTTTGCAATGGAGTTCCTGTGTCAAGGAAGACGGAATTAACTTGAAGCACCATGAAGCAATTAAGACAAGTTACTAACCAGTCAAGCACCATCTCTTCTTGGCAGACAACGCATAACAACCTTGTGCGCTTCGCGTGGCTTTGTTCTTGATGTATTGTGCTTCGTCTTAAACATTTAGAGAATGAGATGATCGCCCCGATTGGGTGCTAGAGCAAGCTTTGATCTCACCCAAGACGACCCGGAACCACTTCACTTTGAAAAGTGGTCCTTTTACCGCGGGCACTTTCGGTTTCTTGGCAGAGTCATCTTCACCTCCGTCCGCGCCTCCTTTCTTCGCTTTTTTTTCCTTCGGATACTCAGAGGAGACCACTACAGTTTGGAAAAAGATGAGCTCCGCCTACAGCTCGAGGATTCCGATGAAACTTACCATTGTACGATGTAATCACAACATCGTAGCGACAAAGATCTTCCGGTTCTACACGAGGACAAACGTCACAATCAAATTTAAAACCATCTAACGCGATTACAATCAACATACTCTTCGTTCTTTTGGGCCCGTGGTATACTAGGACTTTGAAGCATCCAGGTTTGGCTTTGCTGTTGATTTCGGTTTCCCATCTGGTTGAAATAGAAAGGATATGGTCCGGAATTCACAATCACAAAGACAAGCTCAATATAGCAGCTCCGTACTGGAACATCAATGCGACAGGGGCTATAACAAGGGTCGTTTTGCAGTCTTTGTCTCCCGACGGCTTTCCAGCGAGTAATGCAAGTGTTTGCACAGTCTATCGTTGAACATAAAGATGAGGACACTGGCAAAGAGCAGCCACAAGTGTGTCTTTAGTTACCTTTCCCAAACCTGTAGACGGCACGCGGGACATATTCGCCATCGAGGGTGAGGGGTGCATCAAGAAAACAAAAAAATTGCGGCCTTACCCATATCATCTAGAAGAGTTGTGTTCAATGAACCTTGACGAAGATACAAGCACCGACAGTCATCGAGATGAGCGTACACACCTGCAAGGATTCCGCCGTTGCTTGGCGAATCTTCCGTCTGCTTCATCCACTTCACACCTGATGCGTCGCAAGTTGGACGAGATTGCCTGGAGCGACGTCGCAACATAACAAAAGAACAACATGCCTTCAATCTGATGAGGTAGAAGCTGTACAAGGAGTTGCGCAGGCTGGTGTTGAGCGACATCCTCGTCAGTAATATCGCTGTCCACTGTGATGTTCTGAAGTAGTTCCCGCAAATCCTGCTCAGGCGTACTGGAAGGCCCAAAATCCTCGTGATAACTGTCATACTCGTCCATCTGCCGAGCCGTGGTGGAAGAAGACAGGAACGAAGCAGGCGTCGACAGGGGAAGATGGGCGTAACTAGGAGCACCTGTAGTAATGAACTAACTTGAGCAAGAGTATGCGGATGAAGACTCAAGACGCTAGCAAGGCTCACGCTCACCGAGCCCTGTTTTCCAATACTCGTGGTTGGGTGGATACACATCCACTTGGACTCCACGTGGGATCTCAGGCCTGTGGGAGGGGTTTCTGAAAGTCGAACCCGTGGGCAGTTGGTAGCGGGGCACACTGGCGTGTTTGGGTAGCTCCTGCTGGTAGCCAGAGCCTGTCGGCGGGGGATGCTCGTAACTGGAACTTCTCGACTGCTGTTGTGCCGGCAGCTCGTAGTTCGACATCTTTTGCTGCTGCTGAGAAGGGTTTGGCTGGGCCTGGTAGTTTACAGTTCTTGGTTGCTGGTAAGAGGATAGGTTATGCACCTGGCGAAATGGAGCTGGCTGGGGCGCTTTATCGTTCTGATGACTTATGTTCAAAGGGACAAGGGAAAAGAACTTGATGGACTTGCAGACTTCCAGCCTTGGTGCCTGGGTGGCTTGCGTCCGAGCTTCCGGACCAATGCGACGTGCCCGGTCAAGAATCCAACGGTCAGGAGCTCCCGACGTGACTTCCCAACCTTTAGAAGAGAATGGCAATCGAGTTGGAAACCCTTCACAAAGAGGGGGATGGTAAGCAATAGAAACAAAGGATCGTGGCGTTGCGGTAACAGCGTTCTGAATCCGGTTTGCTACTAGCAACCAATCGTCGGCGGATTCTTTTGAGTGTGCTGTCGGTCATTCTGTTGGCGGTTCCTGTATGGTGGCGGACGACGGAGATATACAGAGCTCCTTTGCCCTTCGACCGAATAAGAGAATGGTCGAAATCTGGGGTCAGTCTATGTGGTCACGGCTGCCCTTTTTTTTCTTCTTGCGAGTCCTCATTCAACGATTGCCCCAGGTTTTGGACGCGACCGTCCTTTTTGAGGTCAACTTGGTCATCGAACACCCCCGCGAGACCGACGAAGTCGATCCTTTGCCGGACGTGACAATGGTTGCTCAGTCCATTGAAAAAGGTTTGCGGAAAGTATATGCAGACGTTCCCACACCGGAACTTGTGGGAGAGGGCAGCAGACCGCCCGGCCGCGTAAACGCGGATCTAAAGGTCTCCTTTCGAGTTCACGGTTCTCAAAGCCGACGTCCGCAAGGTTTCATTGAAGGTTGAATATGGACTCCTCCACGCATATATTTGAGAGCGAGACTCATCGCCTTGCTCGACACAGGGGCAGAGGACAGAAATGGACGCTATCTCCTACACGTAGTCTGTAAACCGTCAAAGTCCACTTCCGCAGCACGATTTCTTGTGAAATCAGAACGTGAAATGATGCTGGAAACAGTTTGCACAAAGGGTTGGTTGCTGCGCTGAAATCGGTTGCTGTAACAGCATTGTGGTGTTGAATCCTTATCCACTAGTTTCAATCGTGAACAGATGTCTTGATAAATCGCGCTGTCACCTTGATCGGCGGTCTGTTCGCGGATGAGCAGAAATCGTATCTGCGCTCTGCACCTACCACGGATATGACGGGCAACGTACAGTGATACACTTTGTGCAACAGTGCCGACAAAGTTTTGTTTTTAATCCTCCTATTTGGAATCACTTTCCCAGGCAAATCACGACAATATGCGGACAGTAAAGTACGCATCTCAATATCAACTGACATTCAGCCTTCTCAATGGTGACCCTGGGGACGTGGCCCTGGATTGGGACGTTCGACCAGCAGTTGAAGGTTATACCTGGTGGTACATTGGCGATTTAGCGTCGACCCTAGCTAAACTGTTGTTCTGACGGGCCACAGACTTCATCTTCCCGTTCCTCAACGCGGTTTCAAACCTATCTGACTTCGCCGTCAGCTCACAGGTTGCTAGCATCGGTTTGACTTTTGTTTTTGTGCAAATCATACTGATGTAAAATCTAGATCCAGCACTACGCGTCGTTGCCCATCCAACCGGAGCAGGTGCAAAATGATGGGAAAGAGTACTTTGCGCTACGGCCACATGCCCTTCCGCATTTCATTAACTCCGCGGAATGGAATCTGGGTGCGCTACGACTTCAATGTTCGATGGACTGCCCATTCGTAACATGTATTCTGTTCCTTAGCATCTGTGGTATCGTCCGCACCACCGATCAATTTCATACTTTTTGTCCCACCCTTCTCGCAAAGCCCCCTGCGATTATTGAAGAGCAATGGTATATCTCACTTGCACCAAACGTTGAAGTAACATAACTGACACTCTTCGCTTCAGGGGAGTTCTTAAAGACTAACGCGTTTTTGATCCCGCAATGGGGTGGAATTCTTGTGCGAGATCCACCTCAGGATAAGGGGTCAGCATACCGGTTGAGCCGAAGCGAACTTCATCCCATCATGGAAATTTTCGTCTCTCAATTGCGTAGTTTATTGGGTGTGAAGGAGATCGTAATTCCCAACGTCAAAGATCTCTTGGTGAGTTGAAAGGCCGGTCTGTTCGTCGGGATGCCTTTCAACATTTAAGTTTGGGTTCCATTTATATAGCCTGACGTGAGGGTGGAATATGACCCCGCACCGCACGTCGGATTGACAAAGTGGGAGTTGGACCGGTTGACGCGAGAGCGGGCGGTTCAGAATCTCGTGGACGCGGTGACCACCTTGAATTCGTTGGCCACGTTGATTTTTGATTTGGAAAATATGGTTGTCCTTGATCATATTCAGACTGAGGTAAAGAACTTCGCGAGCTCCATCCAAGTTGTTTTGAGTGTTGCGTTCTTATATTCCATGGGGGTTAGGTATTGGCTGCTCTTGATGCAGTAGACAAGGTATGATGGAAGCGAACATCACAATGGCATATGGTCATTTCCACACCAACGCGCAATTTCAGGGATACAAAGCCTTGGAGGACAGCAGCTTTGAGGAGGCTGCACGATATGCGCGCCTGGCAATTACGTCAGCCGAATCAGCCTTCTTCGACCCAACCATGGTGTCCATGTTATATTTCCCGGACGAACACAAGTACGCAGTGTACATGCCTCTATTTGTCCCCGTCGCGGTGCCACTGTTGATTGCATCAATCAAAGAGCTCAAAGCATGGAAGCAGGGCCGCAGAGGGCACAAGGCAAAATATGAATAGTCAGTCATGCATGTATTTTTACGCTGATATTGCGACAATGAAATGTAGAGGGTATACATTGTTTTTCTTGCTAGCGTTGGGACTGCCCTTCGAACAAGAATGGAGTGAAGCCGATCTTCCCATTTTCCCAGCAGGTAACCAATAGCGCTCCCCGCTCAAACTGACTGTTGAAAGCCAAAATGCCCGGACGTGGTGGTTGAGAGTCTTCGGCAATTTTCTCTAATTCCTCCGGAGTCTTCCTTCTTATGTCGTCCGCATTTCGGAAAGGTGAACGGGGCGGTTGGGGTTGGGGGCTATTTGGATGCCACCGAGGACCTCGGATAAATCCACTGCCAAAGATTACCGTTATTTTGAGACGGACTGTGTAGAATACGCAGGGAAAAACCTACATTTGCCGGAAGACTGGAAGCGGCTGCTTACTGACCACAAAACAGGCCAGAAGTTCCGATCCCGGTTGTTGTCCTTCAAATGATACCACAAGCCTTTTTCCTGTTGGGTCGAGAAGCATGGATTTGATCGGCCCACCCGCACTCAAGGAGCAGGTGGGCATGTCCATGGTTTCTGCCAAACCAAACACAAAAACAAATCAGCAACCGAGCAGTTCACATTCCACTACAGCGGAGTCGTACCAAGATGCGGAGGTCCTCGCTTCATCTGATGGACATAAATTCGTGATCCCCCTCGCAAAGCGAAAATGAAGAATCTGCTGTCTGGCATCCATCCAATGCTCTAACCACAATGGAGTTAGTTGTGCACTGCCAATAGAAACAGACACCGCGTGGGTGCATCCTACATGAAATTGCCTCTTTCCCGAAACCGAAAGAACATCACTCTGCCACGTCCTCGTTTCCCACACTCGGAGAATGGGTTGGCTGTTTTACGGAATCTGTGAGATAATCCCCCTCGGTAGCATCTGGACACGAATTGAACCTCACGTGCAAGCTTGGAGCAGGTAGTTTCCATCTGGGCTCCAACGAAGTTCTGTAGTCCCTCCCCCTGTAAGCTTCAGCGGTGTTGCCACCTCCAGTGCAACGTCCCATATCAGAATTGTAGAATCTGTTGCCGATCCTGCTGCTATATATAACCCATCAGGGGAGCAGGCAATCGTCGTGATATTGCCGAACCCGGGATAGCGGAGCGGATTCATCCAAGCAGAGCAGTGGCGGTCGCCGCTCAAAAACGGTGGGGACATTCCGCGATTTTGGGAAACAGAAAGGTCGTCGTCTGTAGCTGCATGAATCAACTGCCATAGGCAGATGCCGGACCTTCAAGAACGGTTTCAGCGCATAGTCAAAAGCATCCTTCATTGGAATTCCTGGGAAGTGTCAAGGATTACCTGCAGCCGACTGCAAGAATCCCTCCCGCCCTCGGCAGCCATTCCACACAGGTGACGCCATTCTGGAAAGGGTGTACTAAACCTTTCGGCGCTTTGGGGAACCAAGCTGGATACACAATTCACCAAGTTGATTGGTTTGGCTCACACGGCTGAATGGCGCGTCTCCCTCACCCTCAGCTTCGAGATCATAAATGTGCACAGAGTCTTGTCGGTGAGCCACAGCAAACACTTGTCGATAATGGTGCCAGGCAAGTGCTTTCACTGGCATTTGATCCGAACAATGCAGCAGGGTTTCATAATAGCTCACTTTCGATGCCTAGATTACAGATGGTTGATGGCGGGCGACCAATCAGGGGCAAACCAACTGTGCGCACCTTGATAGGTAAGAAGCGGTACACTAGTTCAATCCACGTCTTCACACGTTCTCCAACTCGTTGCTGGATTCTCCTTGTAATACGGAACAAAAGCGCCGTGAGACCAACGCATCGCTCCATGGCTCACAACCCTCACCATACCATATCCCTTCGGTATATTCGTTTAGCCATGCGAAGGGGTCGCGTCGTTGGAGACCGGACGAGCGGATATGAGCATATTGGTATTGAATGTTCGTTGGGTCGGAGTACAGATAAGGAACAATGATGTGGGGATACAATTCGCCCTAAGCGGTAGAGAATGTTGAGGCACATGCAGTAGCGGTACGTCTGCAATGAGCGAACTCACATCCGCACGAATGTATCGATGAATTCCGGCGTCTTGGTTGTCTTTGATGTGCACTGTAGCCAGTTTATGTTAGCTCCAAAAGTGCTCTTCAGTTAGGAAAAGAGAACGACCTTCAACTAACCGAGCCCTCCGTCAAGCTCGCACAAAGTCACTTCTTGGGGATTCGGGGGAGCCACTTTCTGACCTGTTTACCCAACACAAGGACGGAACGAGTCAGCACCCCAGCTCCCGGGTTCCAGGGACCAATCCATACTGAAGTTCGCTACGCGCAAATCGTTTCTTACCAACGAACGGAGCTGGCTTCATTTCTTGATCTCTGGATGAGTGGAGCAAAGTTTTGCAGCAGCGAGGGTCTTGGTTGCGACTGCGCCACATACAGTGTCCGGACGCAGCGGGCGCGCGCAGTGCAGTGGGTGTAGTTATTTTGTCAAAAGCAAGCTGGAGCAAATAGTCGTTGGATTCCAATGCCCCCATCTCTCAAATTGGGCAATGATAAGGGAGCCCTATCCGATGGCGATGGAGAAGCATTCCAGCGGCCTCATCCACGCTGATAGCAAATAGTCGATTAAATTACGTTGAAGCAGCACGAAGGACGAATTTTATTCAAGATGACAAAGAATGAAACTAGGGCGACATCATTGTCAAATGGCTGAACATTGTCACGACATCACAACCAACACAATAACATCGTAACGATGGAAGAAAGCACACGAATAGCAACACCCACCTTGTTATTATACATGAAAGAAACACGCCATAATCATGACAGGCGCTCACGATCCATTTGACCCCTCCATTCCCGAACCATCCCCTTCACTTCCGAACTCATCACCTCATTCCGCGACTTTATGCAATCCAAAGTATATGGCGGTTCAATTGTGACAGCGCCGTTTAATAATGCTACAACATTTGAGTCCGAGGGGGAGGAGAGTTGAATTCGATTTTGCTGCGGACACCAGTTCAGTAAGTCTCCTCAAATGAGTGTCGGGAACGCACTGCGATACCTTTGTCAAATAACGTATAAGGCTATCCCGCGCTTCCCGCACATTCTGAAAGAGATTTATATTGTCAGGTGCAAGACGCTCGAAAACCTCTGTTATCTGTTTTGACGTCAAAGGTTCAGGAGTGGTATTGCTGTATAGATCGGCTGCAAAAAGTGCGTTGTCAGGGAGTGCGGATAAACAGGAGAACTGTCCGGCACCAAACATGCTCACGTTCAATCGCCAAAATAGCGTGCGCCATGACCACATGAATGGAGTACCTAGTACCAGCCGGCGTTTCTGGCGGTCCTGCGTTGGGTATCGTCCTCATAGGCTCGGATTCTTCCGGTTCCTGTGCCAGTTTTTTCTGCATAAGACACTTGGTTGAGCTCCATACACATCCTGTACAATCATGACATTAACGACTTCACCTGAACCAGCATCATCATCCTGGTTACCGGGTCCACATTGAGCAGATACCCGTGAATTGCATCGTCTCCTTTGAGACGGACAACTATAGGGTACCCCAGGAGAGGTACTATAGTTTCCAATTGCGCAAGGTCAACATAAGTAAAATCATCCGTCATCGTAAACTGAATACAAGCACTGTTTGTCAGTTTTGGCCAGCACCACGGTCACGGCTTCCAAATATATTTGCTCAGAAGCCGAGAGTTTCTTCGTCCTCTCCGCCCGCTGTGTAACTGCTCAATCCATGGCACACAGGGTTGAAGGAGGTGGAGGGAAAGGTCCGGCATCCCAAGGGGCGAATCTCTCTCAACCATCCACGTCTCCATTCCTTCCCGTGAGAGGATCAAACAAGCGGGACGGTCCGAAGTACCTGTATAGCTCATCATCGCAAGAATGGGAAATGATGGGCATCGCCGGATTCGCTTACCTTTTGCTGGACGACGGGATGTATCAGCTTCAGTGAATTGGCGAGAGAACGATGAGAGAGACGTGTGCCTTCTCTTTTACACTCGCCGATCGATAAGCCACAGTCCATGGCAAAAAGCAATGCAAAGGGTGCCTTATGCCCAGGTCATTTCCGTACTTACTATCCTTGGAACTCCCAAGGAAGCAGTGCTAAAAATTGAATGATCTCACAGTCTTGGACCCTTTCCCGACGCGAATAGCGGTTGGAGCAGGATCCTTCAATAGGGTCTCAGAGAGGCCCTCCGCGGGACTTCTGTTGTGCAGGATGCGCCCTCGTGCCACGGTATGGGGTTGCAACAAACAAATACCGGGAAAAGCCAAACATGTAAGAAAATAGAAACAAGTGCAGCAGTGAGACTTAGACGCGCAAAAGCATGTTGGTGCCTTCGTGTGGAAAGTTCGGTTTCAGAGGAACTGGTGCATTGCGAACCAGGATTCGTGATGGTCGCACACATCTTCGCCAATCTTCAAACATGACCCATCGTAGCTATGATCGCTTCTTTTCTCCCCGCAGTGTGGCTAGAAAGCCATCCGCCATTAGATCCTTGCAAAAGTTCCTATATGTACCTGAAATGGTAGGATCCTCCGTTTGAAATGGTCCAAGCCAGTCTTTGACAGCCGTACCCAGATTTCGTTGGGGGGCGGGATGCCAAACCCTCAAACATTCCCGTACAAAAATATGAGTTTTACTCTGCAGAGTGGAGAGGTCATTGAAGTTTCCGATGGAGATATGCAAAAAGCACTCCAGTACAGTCCGACAGTATGTATTTGAGAACATGTGGTCGTCAAAGACAGCAGTGATGCTAGCAATTCCGCTTTCCGATGGCTGATCTCCCCAATAATCAGACTGGATTGCCCGATTTGATTGATTGGCTGAGAGAACTGCAACTATCAGAACATCGGCCACCTTACGAAGGTTTTGACGTGTGTGTGGGGAATGGGAGTCAGGATGTGTTAACGAAGGTGCAGGGCATACAGTTCGGTGATCCCATGCAAGCGCATGAAGTAATTTCGGATGCTTAGGCATTTGAGATGCTGCTGGCTGAAGGCGATCACATGCTGATTGAGTCACCCGCTTATGTTGGATCGTTGGCATTCCTGAGACCTCTGGGTGTAAAATTTGCCGGTATGATTGAGATCAGGCAGCAAATGCTGGCAATTCAGCTGGCGTGGTTGCTTGAATATTCATCCGGCTTTCTAGAGGTGGAGCTGGACAGCCAAGGCCTTAATCCTGACGCTCTCGAAACGGTGCTGCGCACCTGGCCTGACGAGACGACCAGGCCGAAGGTTCTGTACACTGTGCCAACCGGCGGCAATCCTACGGGAATTAGCACGACTTTGGACCGAAGGCAGCGTATCTACGAAATCGCGAAGCAGTATGATTTGATCATTTTGGAGGATGATCCGTATTATTACCTCCAGGTATCATGTCGGGAGTGGAATAGTCAAACCACTTGATTAGTCAATCACTTGATTGCGGTTGACCCTATGGATATCCGCAGTTTGAAGAAACTCGCACGCCAAGCTATTTTTCGATGGATTCCGACCAGCGAGTTCTGAGGTTTGATTCGATGTCTAAAATTCTCTCCGCTGGCGTCCGCATTGGGTGGTAAGTGCTGGATACAAGGGATCCGATGCATTTTCCTGCTTCCTGCTTCGTGACATCGACAGATGCGATCATGTTCATTTCCCTATCGTTTAGGGTAACCGGGCCAAAACAGCTTGTGGACCGCATCGTTTTACACGGACAGGTGAAGCATTTTGCCTCCAATACTTCTACGTTATCATTTACGAGCAAACTCCCTCTGACCCCGTAAAACCCAACAGGCAACGAATTTACACCCGTCAGGCATCAGCCAAATGCTCGTTTATTCACTGTTAAGAAAATGGGGAGTCAACGGGTTCCTTGCCCATACGGACAAAGTCGCCAAATTCTATTTGAGCAAGCGGGACGCATTTCTGGGAAGCGCCAACCGGCAGCTCAACGGTTTTGCCGAATTCACCAGCCCCGATGCTGGCATGTTTGTCTGGATGAAACTCACCGGCATTGAGGATTCTTCAGAGCTCATCAAAACAAAGGCTGTCGAGAAGAAAGTGCTCCTTGTTCCTGGTTTTGTGAGTATTCGAAAGCGCGCGGGTGGTCTTTTCCACAGCTGATGGGATGCGTTGGCCTCATCAGGAATTTTTCCCCAACACCCGGACGACCCCATATGTGCGGGCGTCCTTCTCTACCGCAACACCAGAGGAACTTGAGGAGGCCCTCAAACGCCTGGCGACGTTGGTCCAGGATGCCAGAGGAGCAAACTGAGTAATAACAGACGACATTGTACACACCACGTAGATGAATGAGGAGAAAGGATGACATAAACTGCAGGAGGAATCTATGGGTGTCTTGGAAAAGGACATGCTATCATCAAGGTGTCTATTCTGTCCGCATGATATTCTCTCTATTCCACCATCAGGATGCCATACACCTGGTCTGATTCCTCCGCATGACTATCAATATCTAAAAACTTTCTGGGCAACGAAGCTCCATGTGTTTCCTGCACACACGCAGCCCATGCAAAACTTGTCGCATTGAAGAGCTCCTCAGGGAATGCTTCACCATTGGGTGAACTGTCCAGGAATGGACGCACAAAACTACAGAATTGATCTTGGATGTCAGCGAAATCTTCCTTTCTGAAGATTTGCAATCACAGTGAGTGACGGGAATCGATCACAGAAGGATACTGAAAGGCACCAAAAACATTCAGTCAGGGCACAGCCAACGCACCCAAGAAATTCTTCCACCCGCTCCCTCTCTTTGGGAAAGGCCGCCTCAAAAAAGGCAGCCCACGGAGAGGCAGACCCGCGACTTTGCTCATGAATAATGGCAAGGAAGAGCAGCATGTCCTCATCCAATCCATCGCCCTCCACTGAACCCATCAATTCCTCAATGTGGCAAAGGAATGCTTCATCAACAAGACTGTTCGCCAGTGTCAAAAATACCCGATCGACCAAGGCCTCTTTCGGACCCGTAGAGTTCGCATCACCCTTTGAAGTCTCAGCGGCCGTCACCAAATATGCTTTCAATGCCTCCTCAGCCAACCCAAGATGGTGCCATAAAACCTTCGCCTGCCCTTGTCTGTATACCGACACCATCCGATCCCGGTCCAGAGCTTCCTTGGATCCCTCCCC
>JADGKA010000116.1:0-37622 GCA_027604605.1 Borealophlyctis nickersoniae | reverse complement strand
CCCACACAACCACCACATTCACCTTCGACCTCCACTACACCTTCAAACCCCACACAACCCCCCTCACAACCCTCTCCGTCTCCCCCGACGGCACATACCTCGCAACAGCCGCGGAGGACTCTACCCTCTTTTTCTTTAAAATCAACGCCCACGCGCCTGCTGCACGCGGGGAGGAACAACCGCCCTTGGTGTTTAGTAGGGAGAGTGTGGAGGTTGTGCCTATGGGGTTCGTGACGATGCAGAGTCCGGTGGTGGGGGTGTCGTTTTCACCGGATAATCATGTTAATGTTGAGGATATTGAGCCAAGGGGTGAGGATGACGACGATGGTGGTGGGGAGACGGAAGGGGGTGATGAAGGGAAAGAACCTGGTGAAGAGGAAGGAGGTGTGGATGGGAAACGCGCGTTTGTGTGTTTGAGGGATGGGACGCTTGTGAGTGTTGTTGTGCCTGCTCCGGATGTGGTGGATAATGGGTTGACGTATGAGATTCCGGTGGGGGTGGTGGGGATGAGGAGGTGGATGTTGGATGTGCCGGAACCCAAGGTTGTGGTTAAGAAGAGTGTGGCGGGTGAGGGGGGTGCGGCGGCGGGAGCGCAGCCTGACGGTGGGCAGCAACCTCCCACGGACTCGACGACTGCGGATGGAGGTGCGGCAGGGTCCGACGCACCAGCGGTGGATACCATCGGCAAAAAGGACGACACCGGCGGGCGAATCAATTCCGCGGTGCGGAAGGCAAGGGGGTTAGTGATCCGTGGAGACTCGCCCGTGAACCGGGTCCTATACCTCGAAGGCGGATATTTCCTCCTAGCGTTGACGAATAAAGACGGTGAAGGTGAAATCCGCGCATGCAAATTCGGTACACCCAACCAAAGCAGGTAAGACGTCCCCCGCCCTCATTTCCACACCGACCAACACCTAACACCCCCCTTTTTTCAAGACTCCTCCTAGTCTACAAATCTCCCATAACAGACCTCCGCCTCTCCACCTCCGGCAAGTACCTCCTCCTGGGCTCCTCAGACGGCATGACCTGCCTCCGCAAATTCCGGCTCGAAGACATCCTCCTCTACCGCTGGACCCTTGGCCACGAAGACTACACCCACTACTCGCAAAACTTTGAAGCCGAAGAAGCACAATTCTCCCTCGACCGTGCGGCGCGTGCGCGGATGGCGTTGGGAGAGGAGGGGAGTAGTGAGGACGTGTCAAGGGTTACGGATGTGGCGGGGCAGTATTGGTTTGGTCATGCGCATGATTCGAGAGGCGGAAGAGTGAATTCTGTGCAGACGACGTTTGATGATGCGTTTTTGTGTAGTGCTGGGGCCGAGGGGGGGTTGTTTGTTTGGAGGGTGTCGATGGAGGAGATTAAGAAGAGTGATGGTAATGTGAATGGATTTCACATCAAAGACAGCTGTTATGGGTGTACTCAGATCGTGTTTCTTTTTAGCATACGAAGCAACGGATTTCGCCGACCAGGATTCAGACGGGTTGGACGCCTTTGAGGATATCACGGACCCCAACGCATACAGTCTCCAAGAGAGTAAAATCAAAGCAGAGAAGGATAAGGAGATTGAAGACGCTGAAGTGAAAAAACAGGTTCAGTCATTTTCTTTCTTTCTTTTTTCAACGCTCTGCGAAATTGTATTCATTAACATCTGGGGCGTTAGGTGACACGAGACTATATCCAAGAACTCCGTAACGACTTTCTCAAACTGGTCGCCGAGAACGAAAAGCAACCCGAGAAGCGTCGGATCCACCGCGATGCGTTGAACGTCGACCCAGATTTACGGACTGACATTGGTACACCAGCTACATATCTCTTCCTCCCCCTGTCTTACCACTTTCCACTGAACCTTTTTTTTTGTTCAACAACCAGCTGCGGAGACGGAAGAAAAGATCCGACTCATCCGCCGGGAACTAGAGTGGATCTCCGAAAAGGAGTCGATTGGGCCCAACAAATTGCGGAAAAAGTTTTTGGATGATTTGCAGACTGAGAGGATTCAGATTGCTGGGTTTAAGGTGAGTCACCTGGTCGCAGATTGGAAAGCAGTGGAGGGGATGGCGTTTTCCTTTTCTGATGCTAACCTCCCGCGTATTTCAAATGAAAAGAACAACCACACCGTTGCAACCTTCCGCACGCTCAAGCTGGAGCAGAGTCTGGAGAACACGTTGCAACCTTTGCTTATGGCGGAGAAGGCATCGTCGAGGTCGACAATTCTGGTAAGTTGGTTGGCATATGCTCCAATCAATATTTTCGGCATGCCAGTCGATGAACTGTGTGTGTATGCAAAATTAGGGTAGAGACACGACAGTATCCGGGCCCACGCGAAACGACCTGCAAGATTCCGCATCGGATATCGTCTCCGCGGCTCCCGTGAAAAAACCCGCCAGAGTAAAACCACCTTTCTCCATTATTTCCCTACCTGCACGCCAACCCCACTTACCTTTCCCCCCATCCCTTCTCGACACAGCAATTCGACGCCAAATCCAAACTCGAAGCCCGCAAACAACTCCGCTCCGAACGCGCAGCCATGTGGAAAGAACTCATGGACAAGAAACCCGACGAAAACTACGAGGATCCGCGGGACGTGGCTGCCATCCGGTACGCCGAGCAGCATATGGGGGATTACAAACTCAAGACGGGGGAGAAATATATCGTGCCGGAGAGCGAGAGGGTGGATGCGGATAAGAAACGGAGGCAGATTTTGTTGTTGAAGGAGAGTATTTATTCTTTGAAGGAGGTGAGGACGGGTGACGGTGATGTTGGTTTCCGAGAGTGTGGAGGAGTGACGTTTAACGGGTTGTTTGGCGCAGCAATTTAATTATGAGGTGCTCGGTCTGCGAGAGAAGAAACGGAAGCTGGTTGAGAAGTTTGAGGCGCAAAACCGGACTTTGTCGGAAATCAATACCGAGTTGGTGACTCTTGGAGAAGACTTGGACCGGTCCCTGTGGTCGCCTACTATGGAGGTACATCCCTTGCGTCTAGTTATAGTTGAAGCAAATCTCGTATGGTTCTTTCCGGCGGATGTAATTTAGTGGTTGACACAACCTTTTTCTCGTGATTGCCAATTTCCAGGCATCTGCGTACCCAGAACACCGAGACATTGTCACACCCGCCGACTTGATCCAACTCCAAAAAGAAGAAGCGGACGTCCAGTCCCACGCTCGCGGGAACCAAGACGATCTCATGGGAGCGTTCGGAAACTCTGCACCCGCACCACCCAAAGAACCTGTCCCACCATCCGGCGGAATCAACCCCCCACCCAGCGCTTCCGCGCTCCGAGGTCCCAAAAGTCGCCCAGCCACCGTGGGGGGACCGGCAGCCGCGGCCGGCAATCAGGCGGCGGCGAGTGGAGACCACCAGCGTCCACCGGGAACGGGACGAGTCGGCACGGAGGGAGGAAGTGTTATCCAAATCGTCAAGTCGTCGCTGGAACTTGCTGAGGAGCAGATTCGGAAAAAGGTGTTGTTGTACAGGAAGGATAAGATTTTGAAGGTATGTAGTGCGGCGGTAGCGTGAACCCTTGTCGCTTCCTGCGCAGTCAAGTGCTGACGCAATATCTTTTCGTTACTTTGGCGCAATACAGAGCATCGATCAAGCAGTCAAAGAGTTTGACGCCAGTGTTGATGCCTTAGGAAAAGAACGCATCGTTCTGGAAGGAGGTAACTCCAAGGGGCCCTTAACCCAAGTGAAGCGCCAAAGGGCGTAACCCTAACTCCGTCTTCTTTGCCCTGTTAGACGTGAAATTCGCGGACATGAAACTCCTCCTACTGTATAGGGAATGGGTTCTTCTCAAAGAGTTTGAGAAGTACGACAATGCATTGGCAGATAAGCTCGTCATGAAACGGAACGAGAAGGATGATATCGACCTTAAGGTATAAGTTCTTGAGATATCCGTCTTCACCGTACCTCTGGCATCCCACGCTTATCGTGTTTCTTCCAAATGCCAATGCTTAGATCAGGGAATGCCAAGAAAAACTGAATGGCAAGAAAGCCGAAATTGAGCTGGTGATCAAGCGAGAAAAGGATGTCCAAGACGAGTTCCATCGCACGGTCGGTGAAAACAACAAGTATGAGGAATTCCTGGGGAGAATATTCAAGAAGAAGATAAAGAGGACCAAAGTATGTACCTCCAGCGCAAATATGACATCCAAACCGCATCCAACCAACATTGTACTCTCGTTTAGAAAAAAGCAAAAGAAACAACCGCTAAAGGACCCGAAGACGAAGCTGCCCAAGAAGAAGAGGAGGAGGATGAGGAAGAAGAAAACGAGGATGACGACATGTCAGACTACGACACCGAATCCAATCCAAGCGAGAACGACGATGGAGGCGAGGATTGTCCCCCTGATTGCGATCCGGCAATGTTTAACAGGGTCGTGGAGCTGCGAGAGAAGAAGTTGGATCAGGAGGATATACTCGTGGAAATTCAGAAAGCTATCGAGGTATTTCAAACTCCATCCTGGTCTTTAAAGCTGCGAGTCCGACTGGCGTGGTCGATTCTGAGGGTTAAGCGGTTTCTGACCCTTCCGGCGAACCGTCTATTAGGCACTTAAGAAAGAAAACGACGCGCTTATCAAGAAAGAAAAGGTCATTGATATGGCACTGAAGAACACCGAGTCCGAAATCCAAGATTTCCAAACCCAGAAACAACAAAAGTTGAACGAACTAGATGTTGCGGTAAGGTTTCGGCACCCGTCCCCTTGTTGCACTCTTTCGAGCGTAATCTTACCCGCCATTATATGCAGATTCCACTCCGACTTCATCAAATCCTCTTCCTCGACCGCACATCCCTCCCCACCGACCTCACCCCCGCACTTGTATTCGTCAATGCTGGGCTCGCCAAACTGCGCAACCGCATCAAGGAACTCCAACAAGAAAAGGCGGATATCCGGAAAGACCACAAGGAGTTGAGGAAGATGCACGTTAGTTTGGTGAAGAGTCGGAAGGAGAAGCAGTTCCGGGTATGCTGACACCTTTGGGCGAGCAAACGATCTTTCTGTGCCGCGGACTGCGCCGCTCAGTTACTAAATTGCTCGATCCTACTTTGTGGTTACCCAGCTGCAAGAATTGGAAACCCGGGCCCACGACGTTCAAATGCTTAAATTTGGGCAAATCATTGATCTGGAACGGTTGGAGCGCATGGGAGTTAACCGCAACGCGGATGAATTACGAGAAAAGTTGCAAAAAGAGGATGTCAGGAGGATGAAGGAGCTTGCGGAATGGGATGTGAGTGCCTCAAAATCTTTTAGCTTGCATTGAAGGATTACCGGGCATGGTATTTAGTCAGTTGCATTTTGCGTCTTTCTTTCGTGGAAAATGAACAGACTAGGATCAACGAGTTGAAGGAATCTCTCACCGAGATTATAAAAGAGAATACCATGCGATTGGAGCATCTGGTTGATTTGACGGAATCTCAACAGCGATTGGAGGAGTCATTAAATGCCAGTCAATCATCTGTGGTACGCGCCTCCTTTCCTTTCCTTGTATTGCCCTTCATTTCTCTTTTCCTGACCCACACTGATACCGTTTCCTGACAATAAAGACTGCTGAATACTCTGGTCTACAAAAACGGGACATATTGGAGCGGGAAAAGCTAGCGGCCATCGTCGACGCGCAGTCGACGGAGATCCAAGATCTGAAACGGGAGATTGAATTGCTAATTCGCAAAACGCAGGCCAAAGTGGCGGCTTAATGGGCGAAAGGTCAAGGCTGGCATGTATCAAAATGTTTTTTTCAAGATACCACAATACACGTTTGTACTGTACGTTGAATACATTATTCAAGCCTCTTTACTCCCTGGCACTTTTACAACGATTTTGTGTTCAAACCCACATTCAACAATTGCGAACTCCACATCCAAGCGAATTTTTCTGATATACCGCCGTCAGATGAGTTACACTTTCCGAACATTTCGTGTTCAAACCCGAATTCCAACATTGGACAACTCCACTTCCTCCAGCCGTGCTTTCTCATACACCATATTGATATGATCGCCGGCAATTCCAGTCTCCCCGTCAACTCCCAAATACCCCTCCCCGTCCTCCTCTACCGCATCCATGGCGGGAGCTCCACCTTCTCCGAACATATACAAAACGAGTTGCCCAAAATCTCCCTTCTGTGACAGGCCACGAGCGCCCGAATGATGCGCCCACCGGTTTCCGCTGTGTTTGTTCACCGCGTCGACCGAATACGATTTGGGTAGACGTTGCGTTACTTCCCCACTCGGTCCTCGGGAGTGCCGTTTCGAGCTTGGATGCGCGACTTGCTTGTGGGTTTCATGGCTCTGCGCGCGGTGGTGACGTTTCGGCAGGTGATGCGATGTGGAATGAGGTTCATGGCTGTGCGAGCGGAAATGACGGGGGTTTGATGGGTAAGGACCGAGTAACGATTCTGCTGCTTCTTGCGCGCGCGCAAGTTGCGCGAGGCCTGGGAGTAAGTCGTCGCTTGCGTCGGAGGTAACGGCGACGACTGGGTTGTCAGGCTTGCTGTTCTGAATCGGTCCAGGCGACGTTGAATTCGACCGGCCTACCCAACCCAGCCAACGGGCCCATCCACCGCCGTTACTTTCCGCTCCTGGTCCCTCCGCCGCTCTCGCCCCCTTTAGAGCGCCATGTTTTGCATCAGGGCGGTCCTTTTGACGCAATACTTTGCGCTGCTCATCCAACATCCGCTCTATCTCAAATAGGTCGCATGCTTCGCTCTTCTCTTTGCTTAGAGGATGGGCTGCGTCATTCGTGGGTCGCTTTCTCTGATTTGCAATTTGCGCTTTCGAAGACGTTCTACTGGAATCAATCCCAGCTCCGGAAGTGTTTTCAATTGCCTCCGCTGCCTGCTGCTTGCCATCTTCTGAGCCTTGTATGAGCTCTTTCCAGTCTGGTCCCAAAATCCGCTCATAAATCCCATCAACATCCACCCCAGCGACCGAGGGTTTGGTCTCGGGTGCAACAGGCTTGCTCGATTTTCTCCGACGTCCGCCCATCCATCGCCATTCCGGTCCGGAACTCGCGTTAGACCCCCTTCTGCTATCAACATCCCCAATCGTGGAAGCACTTCCTACAACAGCTCCGTCCGCAGCTCTTGCTAGATCTTTGCCCTTTACAAACAACAAACGTCGCAGAGCGATAGGATTGACGGTCAAAGGCGCTTCCGTCGCCTCTTTTGAAACAGGCGCGGATTCCATTTGTAGTGAACCGCGCGATCCTGATGCCGATTCAGCAAGAGTCGTTTGCGACCCGTCCAAACCGCTCCCTGCTTCTGCCCCCTTTCCCGTTTTGCCCCGAATGGCATCCACTATCCGCCATCCTCCACCCATACTCTTTTCAAACGACGACCCCCGCCTGCTCATCCGCGTATGAGGCGTCACATTTCCTTCGCTCCCGCGCTTGGGTATCACAACGGCCTCTATGGTATCCCAGGTTTCCCCACCGGCATCACCTCTATGAATTGGCGGTGTTCCCGGTAAAGTAGTAGGCAATCTGAGCTCATCCAAACTTCTTTGTACAAGAGTATCGGAAGAGAGAGTCTTCTCTTTTTGTGATTTGCGAAACTTGGTGGTCGCTCTTGTGAGCAAACGGCGGAGGCCCGTGCCGTTTCGATGCTTTAGGTCTGGTTGTGGCTCCGAACTGAGGGCTGAGGTCGTGGAAGCAATAGAGGTAGAAGAGAGGTGAGTTTGGATGGGGCCGCCGGAGCGACGACGGGGGATCTCTATGGAAGGCATGATGATTGGGTGGGTATCCGCGAAGGGAGGATGGGTATCCCGGATTCGGATCAGGGTCAGCGGGCCAGATAGAGTTCGCGCGTGTCATATGCGTCGGGCCAGATAGAGTTCGCGCGTGTCATATGCGTCTTGTTCACTCACGCTTATAACCCCAGCCCCTCTCGCAGCCCATCGGCACTCTACCCAAGTCTAAGAAGCAGACCCCAGTTGGAACAATGCCACATGCAGACGAGGAGCTGGGTATCCTCAAGGTAGGATTTGCTTCAAGATGCACTGCAGTGAAAATGTGTCACTGATTGGATCTTCCATTGCAGTCGGCGGATGATGCGATGGTAGCGGGTGACTGGGAAAAGGCTGAGAGGTTAGCGAAGAAGCGATCCACGATGAATACATCCGTTTTTGAAAGCGTCTCTTTTTTTTGGCAGATTGCTAGAGAGGTTCTTTGAAAAGGACCGTCCACAGGAAGATGGATTATTCATAAGGTGGCGGATTCTGATTGTCCTCATTCAAATGTTAGCTGTCGCTACAAATGTATCTGACTATATGCAATGACAGGGCATTAATCTTGCAAGCATGTTGCACCAGTCGCACTAAACCAGAGTCCGGTTCTTCAAAAGCAACCCCGCCCAACCTTTCCGCAATTCGGTGCATCGAGAAAATCCTGGCCATCAAATCTCCTGACCCCAACGAACTCTACAATGCGTCTGTTGCGCTCGTTCAGCTTGTTGGCCAACATGTACACACATCAGGAAAACAGATTGCAGACGTCTTGGCAGGTTTTGCAAAGGCCCTTGAAGAAGCAAAGGACAGCGACCTCGAATGGAGGATTTTCTTGCACGCGACCGTCGCTAATATGTTGGGAAAGGTCGAAAGTAGCAAAGGAGATGCACAGAAGCATTTCGCAAAAGCCATTGCTCTGGCGAAATCATCTCCGGCAGCTGGATATCTCCTGTTGCCCGTGTATCAACGCATGTCCTCTCTTGGCTCGAAACCGGCATCCGGAAGCCGCCATGACCCAATCTTTGCCCTGGTTTCGGACGTACAACAGATACAGGAGACCGGATCTGGGGATCCAAAAGTCCAGCAGCTCATGAGCAATTTAGAGAGTGCTATTCGTTCTATCAAATCAGGACCACCACCTTCAATGGAGCATATAGACTTGCGTCCTCTGTCATTAGAATTGGCAAAACAAGCACTCAATCGGGGCCTTGTGGTCTCTGCGGAACGACTCTTGATGAGCCTGGGCATGCAGAATCCGGGTACGGACACTGCCACACGCAAACGACTATTGGAAGCGGAATTGCTCGTGCGCAAAAGCCAGGGAGATGCTTCAGATCCAACAATGAATCTAAAGTATTTGGAAGCTCTCCAGTCGGCAGTGAAAGCTTCGCTGCAGCTAAATAGTCCGCATATCATTGCCGAGGGATGTGTTGCTATGTGGAACGCAATATTGCCTATCATCGGGGACCATCGAACCTGCTTCCCTTACTTGAAATTGATATGCGATGCTCTTGACTGTTGCAACAGCACTTTAGAACTTAGACCGAAAGCTCACTTCGAACTGGCAAATTATTGCGAATTGCGGAGCTTACTTCCACTGTGCAGGACTCATTTGCAAAAAGCGCACGATTTGTATCATGCACGCGATGACTTCTGGGAAGACCTTTGCGCGACGTGCTATCGAGTGGACGTTAAGTTGAGTTCAACTTTTGACGAAAGTCTAGCCTCTGAAGTGAAAGGTACATGAGGGACGGATTTTCGGGGAACAGTATTTGCGAAATTTCATGCTGTGTCTTCCCTTGCAGCGTTGTCTCTTGTCTTAAACTACCCAGAACAGCGTTTCAACACAAAATTTTTCTTTGAGGCAATGCGAATTCTTGTTCCGGTAAGGATATCTCGCATCTTTTCCGTACATTTGCACATAACTTCATGTTTTCTGGCTCATTTCTTCAAAGGACTACGAAGCAACCTCCTTTGACTTGACAACAGCTCTCTCGCGACAATATACCTTTGTTTGGGATCCCGAAGCCCTTGAAAATCAGCAGCGAAGAAAGAACATATTCTTCACCTTCAAAGAGTTGATGGAGTTGAGCAACAGCAAAGCGAAGACACTGAAGACTGGCACTCAGAAAAACCATCTGCTGTTTATTGCATTTGAATGCGCCAGCTATTTGCAACACCAGAACTGGGATATCAATGTTGCAGGATCATTCAGTTGCCGCATACTTTCTGAATCGGCCATTATAGGTGCGCAGTCGTTGCGAGACCTCTGCCAAGAAGATTCAGACCATTTGCTGAGCGCAGTCTCAATGTTATTCATAAAGGCACTTAAACTTGGAGTGCAGCTTTCGAACAACTGGATTATGCGCCGAGCCTCGGCAGCATTATGGAATGTTTACATCAACTCCACTGCAAAAGCAAAACGCTTTCCTCTTTGGGGGGATATCTTTGCGCAAGTGTATGAGAAACTGTCGGTATCCAATTTGAGAGACTCCGTCATTTTTGTCAATATTTGCACGGGGTACGCACAAGTCCTCCTTGCAAGCGAATTGGATTACGCCCCTGCAGCCCCGGCCCAACCTGTCGACCGTGCGTCTGAAGAAAAAGGGGGCGGAAAATCGAAACCGCAAAAAGTGACAACGAAACCTGCCGCGTCACGAGACAGCGCGAGCTCCGGGATGAAACTCGCTGACGAGATATGTCGTGCTGGCATGGAGGCTAAATGCGCCGAGTACGAAGCGAAGGCCTCGTTAATGCAGACCTGGAGGCAGATCTGCGCTCTAAGGGGTGCGAATCTACCCGCATTCCCGGATCCGGCGTTGAAAATATTTGCCACCATTGAAACCTTGGACACACCGAAGGATGGAGGGAGCTCGCTAGTATCCGCAACTCAAGAGTTGCGCCACTTGAAAGATACGCTGCCTGGGAGCCTTCAATTGCAGCTGTGGTTACAAATTGTGAGACATTCTTTGCAAGGGGAGCAATGGGAATCTGCCTTCGCAGCTTTGCAAACCATACAAGATGGACTACCCAACTGGAGAAGCTCCTTCCCAAACGATGCAATATTTTGCGAGGTACAGTGTCTTAAATCTCAAAAGTGCATCGACCTCGAAGACAGGTATCTTATTCCCTTTTGACTCCATGTAGTACGTTTGCTTTTACGAGTTCTCCTGTGGCCAAGTCCTCCTCGCGTCCCTCGCGTCAAAGGTGCCCGACTCGGCCCTTCCAATACGGCTAAGAGCCATTGAACATTTCGTCACGTGCATCGAGAAATGTTGTCTCCAGGAGCCAGTCCTGGATGATATGCTCTCGAGCGCCATTAACTGGCTTTGGAACGCCGCCGTTGCCATGCTTTCTGCCAAAGCGTTACTACTGGATCACCTTCGCAAGGCTTTGAAATCAGTTTTCAAAACAAGGTACCAGTTCAAACCCCCGGTGTTCGACATAATATACAAGCTGGTGCAGCTCTGTATCGACATTTGTTTCGAGACCAAATCATTCGAAATCGGGCTTCGGTTGTTTGATCAGGCCGCAAAAATGATGCCAGCGGTCTATCAGCAAGAGCTCGCCTTGCAGAAGGTATCACTCTTAGGAAGCAAGGGCGTTGCTTCCATCACGACCACCGTGAAGGACGTGGCAGAAGAGGCCGCCACCTGGCAAACTCTTGCCCGGTCACTGACGGATCCTAACAAAAAGGGAGAAGCTTACCGGACTGCCATTGAAACTTTGGAGAAGGATCCGTCACTGGGAATCAAACAAGCAGAAGTTCTTGTGGAACACGCTGCTTGGCGAGCATCACAGCTGGATACAGCGAAAGCTTTCGAATTATTATCACAGGCGGAAGAAAAGACCTTTCTTGCATCATCCGGCAAAGCGGATGCGAGGGTTCAACTCCTTCTCCTGGACCTTTACACCCTCCGCACCCGGCTGGCCATCGCTCGTCGCGACCAAATATCCACCCTCCTCACCGCATCCACTCATGTCTCTTACATTATCAAACGAATTTTCGAAAGAGCAGCAGAAGCCGCTGAAACTGCCGCAAGACTTGCCGCCCAATCTGTACCGGCTAAATCCAAGACCAAACCTGCTCAAGCTGATGCTGAATCGTACGACATGCCGGAATGGAATCAGTGGCACACCTACTCGTGGCCTGCGTTGATACAGAGGACCGCCTTGGAGAGTTTAGAGAGTATCATGCCGTCTAAGCAGTCCGTCAGGAGACCGGTTGACGTGGTGTTTTGTCTTCGTCATTTGGCGGAGCGAATGCTATTCTTTGAGGAATATGCGATCAAGTGCTTGCCGATCGTCTCCCTTATGGAACTTGTTGCGGAGATGTCTGCCGGGGACGTGATATATGGTCATTTGAAGTCGACAGTATCCCTCTTCCGCGCTTGTACACTCATGCACTTGGGGTACAAGGAGGAAGGTAGAAGACTATATAAGTCGGCTCCTCCGCTAAACCCTCTTACGCATGGGGAAAACCCAATCAGTAACGAAAATGCAGCAATCTTGCGAAAATTGTGGTTCTGGCAGGCTACCTGCCTCTTCACGGGCGGTGACTTTGAATTAGCTCGCGAGTATGTTACCCAAGGACTGGGTTTACCGGCTGCAAAAGCGGATCAGAGGCTGGCAAACCGCGAAGCAGCGATTTTGCATGCGGTTGGCCTGACACTCAGCGGGCAGTATCGGCAAAGCCAAATATGTCTTCGGGAGTTGGAGATGGATCAGGATCTGCACAGCTTCATAAGGGCTTCATATTTGCTGATCTTGAATAGGGCTTGCGATACCGGACCCTCACCGAATGTTGCCGCCGTGGGCAAGTGTGTACAGTTGATCAATAGCGTGATCGACCAATCCACGGAGTTAGTCCTTTCGTCACCCCCGATGGTCGCGTACCATCATCAACTGTTGCGCATCGCTTGTCATCTGCTGATGACCGTTCCAACGAAAAGCCCTCAAGCGGTATTGTCAGAGCTCAACTACGTCTTCGAGAAGCGCATGGAAAGGATATCTGCTTCCGAGAACCCCAAACTCTACTGCGAGATACTGTTGGACCAGGCCAAAGCTTTATCCTTGCGCCGCACTCAAGAGATGAAACCAGAACGGCGACGCCTGCTCCAAGTCCGAAATATCCTGCTTGAGGCCAGGCGGATGCTCGAAACCGCCCAAGAACAATCTTCAAGAATTTACAAATCCGTCATCGTCGAGCTCGCCGCGACACTCCTTGATATTGCGCTGTTACCAGACTACCGCGAGAAGTCGCCGCGCACCCTCACCGACATGCTTGATGATATGGAAAACCGCGGTCGGGACGAGATGGAAAGTGGGAACTGGGCGTCGGCAAAGCTCACCGCTTTGGATACTGCGATTGAGTTGCTCCAGAGCCAAAAGGATGCACCGATATCCAAAACCAAAGTTCATTTTGTGCTCGGCATGTCGTACTTTTTTAAACCAATGCGACAACCTACGCCTGGAAGTGCGGGCGCGTCTCGTCGCCAATCTGTCGCACCCGCCCCGCCGGTTGACAATAAGAAACTTGGCGAAACGCACCTTTTAACTGCTTTGCAGGCCGCATCCGAGGACATGGATTTCGGGATTATGGCGAAAATCGCGGAAACGTTGTTGGCAAAAGATGACGCGGAAACTGGCGGAGGTTTGGATTCTTTTCCGGTGTTTGGAAACCTATGTCTCTTCCATAGTGCAGTTGTGGGCGAGTATTTGTATGGAGTGTGGAGGGATGGATACATGCATGTTGAAAATCTGAAGAAGTTCTTGAGGACGCCATATGACGAGTTTCCTGGATTGCCATTTTGGAAAAATTGTGCCAAAAGCGGTGAGAAAACAACTGAAGTGTATGGGTCCTCCCCGCTCTCCTTTTGGGGTTCAATCTCAACGAGGTCTCTACAGTGTTGGACAAAGCTCTCACGTTCCACTCCACCAACGACATCGGATATCAAAGGTGTCGAATTGTTCCTTCTACAGCGATTCGTGAATGGCCAGCGGTGAGCAGATTCGAAATTCTGGTTTTGTTTGCATGTGGAGGCAACAACTTGTCCTCAATATTGGCTCTATTGTATAGAATGTTCGGGTCATAATTCTCCAACATTCAACAGACAAATCGAAGCTTTATGGTGGATATCTGCGACGGAAACCTGACCTTAAAGCCAAGAAAGGGGATGACCCGATTGTAGATACAATGGTACTCCACGTCCCAGTGGACTTCAGCAAGTTAGTGGATCTAAAGAACTCCCTAAGCGGAAATCGGGCAGAGGAAAATCAAGTGAGGGACCTTCGCGCGGACCATGGATGTTTCTTCACCTATAATGCTGACATGTGAATATTGTGCATACAGAAACAAGGCGAAAAGGACAATTTAACTCTAAAACATTTGCTGTCTGAGTTGGAGGATTATCTCCGTCCTCTCATAGCTGGCCTCATAAAAGGTATCGTCTCCAGCCAATATAGACCATGTTGATGCCGCTCACATGGTTTCGGTACATCAGAAGACATGGCGGGAGAGACGGTCCCAACAGTCGCACCATCAAAGAAGAAACCGCCAAAAGATGAAGTTGAAGTGGAGGACAGAACTCACTACGTCATACTGGCCGATGAACACCTTGAATCATTCCCGCTTGAAGCGATTCTGGCGACCTTGGCTTCTGCCAAGTCTTGTTCTCGGGATTTTAGTAAGCAGCTTGGACCAATATGCCGGGAGTGTCTCATTCAGGCCGAGCAGGCAAAATCGTAATCAACCTCTAGGTTTCCATGTTTTACAGGACCGGATTCGCGGGCTTGCTCCGGAGCCACTCGGGGATGTCCCCAAAAAGAAGGACAAGGATAAATCAGCGGATACCGACCGGGACGGACCGGAGATTTCGTCCCTTTCGTGTATGTAGCGATTTGGGAAGCTTCAGTAAGCATATTGGGGATGTACTGAAATCAATCCAATGACAGATGTGGCGGACCCGAGCGTTGATGTGGACTTCGTACGAGAGCAAGTTGCTCAGAGGAATCTGGCGGGAAAGATTGAGGGCATTCATTCCAAACTTGGGTAGGAGTCTTCGTCAACGATGCCAGTTTTTGTTTGTCCGTCTGATCACTCATGTAATGTCAGACCCGGCGAGTATCTGCAGTTCGTGCAGAAAAGCGCAGCTGTTTTAATGCTCGGGCCCAGTTTTGGGGAAGAGTATCGACAAGCACTTGCTCATAAGGATTTGCGAGGTACATATTTCGCGCATATCTCTTTTCTGGGTACCTGAATAACAACATCAAATATCAGAAACGCGTCTATGTATTATCGTGAACTCGCCTCAACCGCGCGGCCGACCTGCTGAGAAGTGCACATTCGAAAGCGCAAAACGATTGGCGGCATCGTTGAGTCTCAGCGGCATCGACTCCGTGTTCGCAAGCATTGGGAACCTTGACATCGCAGAAATGGAATCCCTCCTTCGACGCATCCTAGATGGGAAGCCTGGGTTAGGAAAAACGACCGTGGAGATACCGGCCTCGGATACGGCAAAAACTCGGCATTGCATATACGGACTCGTTCCATCCTTTATTTGGAGTGGGAACGGGCCTCGGTCATAGTGGGAACAGGGACAAAATTGTACATAGCCGTTAAAAATATGCATGTCGTGCCCAAACGCTTTGGTATCAGTGAATACCACTTCGCTTAATGAAAACCTCGAAAGGGCAATGCCTTCACGGAATGCATTGACTTGCTTTTAGGTATCTACCACGTCATGTAAATTGATAATCACAGCTCAATATTCCTTCATTTCTTCGCCTCAATACATAGCAGCGCCCATTTAATGGCCCATGGCACTAAACGACATTTTCTCAGGTCCCTGCACCTTCCGTTCGATTTCTTTGCAATATTTTTCTGGCACGCCCAAGCCGCGCAGTTGCTGCAAATGGTTTCCGCTCGTATCAAAAAATGCGCAAGAATAGTGCAAGTGATCACCCGTCATCATTCGCATCAACGCACCTGAATTTTTCGCATTTTGACTTGTCCAATCTTTTTCGCCTTCTCGCCACGTTCTTGAGCTAGGCGGACACCTTCCATAAAGAACTCCTCTCGAGCTTTCAAACGGTTTTGTTCTTTCTCCGATATTTGGGCCTGGACGGAGGGCAGAGGAGAGGCGTAAATTATTTCCCAGGTCCCTTTGTATCGCCAAATGCAAACAACCTGCGCGTAGGTCCGGAGACCGCAACCGGAAGGGACAAGAGCATACATACCTTGACCTCCAGGGCATATGCTCTGTTCCTCTCAGCCCTCTCCTTCTCCTCCCTCTTAATCTTCTCTTCAGCCTCTTTCTGTCTTGCCAATCCCTCATAAAATTCGTCCCTCATCTTTTTAGCTTCCACAGCTATGGCATGTTCTCTGGCTGCTTGCTGCTTAGCACGGTCGGCTCTGAGTTCCTGTTCCTGAGTTTGCTGGGCAAGAGCAAGGGCCTTCTGCTTGGCCCGCCATTCCCGCTCGTATGATTCATAGGCACGGCGGGCACGGAGGGCGTCCGCTTGGGCTTGCTTGTCGGACATCTGAAAGCATTTGCGACTGCTAATCAACACGTCTGCCCGTGATCCAGATCTGTCTTCCCACACCTGCCTACCTTCTCCTGCGCAGCCCTCAACCGGGCTAATTCCTTCTCCCTCTCCGCCTTCTTTGCCGCCGCAATCTTATCATTCTCAATATCCCTCTTCTCTTTTTCCAGCAAATATTGCAACACTTTGTTGTCTTCTTCTTCTTCGGCAAGCTTTTGTATGCGCTTGCGTTCCATCGACTCCTGATTCGCTTTCACTACCTGGCGGCAGAGTAAAGGTTGTCGATGAGATGACTGGCTTATTAACGCAGCTCGTCGATTTTGTTTACCTCCTGCATGAGCAGTTTCTGACTTTGAACTTTTGCTGCCTTCTCGGCTTTATCCTGCTCATTCATATCTTTGATGGTTTTGAGGATTGCCTGTGTCTCCTGATCCCGGCGCTCTTGTTGAAGAAGCGCAGCCTCGCGGCGTTCCTCAATCTGCTGGCGGATGACCGCAGCGCCACGGCGGAGTTCTGGTTGATTGAAACCCTCCTATCAATGGGCGAGTTGGCGGCGAGGCTGAAAGTATCAAGATAGCCTACCTTCCAC
Source organism: Borealophlyctis nickersoniae (assembly GCA_027604605.1). Lineage (NCBI taxonomy): Eukaryota > Fungi > Chytridiomycota > Chytridiomycetes > Rhizophlyctidales > Borealophlyctidaceae > Borealophlyctis > Borealophlyctis nickersoniae. The sequence goes on along the minus strand of JADGKA010000116.1, from coordinate 20,775 downwards.
CCTTCTCTTTTCTCGCTCCTCTAACTTTTTGAGCTCGGCCACACGTTCGGCTTCCATCATAGCGTCTAGACGCGAGTCTTCTTCCTTGCGTTCTTTTTGTATGATTTTCTGACAAAAGGTTTTGATTTGTTCGGTGGAAGCGATTATTGAAGCCATTTTTTCCTTGCACCCACCTTTTCCTCCACCTGTGTATCCCTAATAGCTACGCATTTGGCATACAACATCAACTCGTTTAAATGCTTGATTTCATCTTCTTGCTCTTCGAGTTGAATCTGCGCCTTTGTGAGAAGGTAATTGGATTTATCCTTGGCTTCTTGTTCGAGGAAGGATAACTTTGCGTTGGCGGTGCGGGTATGGTCATAGTGTTCCATTATTGTCTGCGAAGCAGATTTTGGTTACATGACGCATGCTGCGCGAAGATTTTCTCCCAAGCTATTGATTCACCTTTCGAGCTTTTGAGGCTTCAGCCGCGCGGATGCGTTGCTCATTGAGGTTTCGGTTGTGGCGTTCTAGCTCTTCTTTCGTCATAAAGAACGATGCTTGCTGCGTAGGCCCACCATATAAAAATTATGTGAAGCTTTGGCCATAATTTCTCCAAGGAGATCCTCACTCTCACCTTTGCCGTCTCCAAGTCGCTCAAATCCACCACATGCCCAACCCCTGGTCTGGCATTCAGTACGCCGGTCGGCCCCAATTCTCGTGGCATATCATCCGGATGCGGCCGGAGAGTTCGGATATTGTCGCGGGTTATTACGGTTATGAGTTTCTAGAAATACAAATAATCACTTATGTGTTCCGCATCTTGGTATGGCAACGGCTCACCAATCTTACCTCGCCTTTCGGGCCGCTCCTCCGTGTCCCATGTGTTTGACCCCCCATAGTGGCCACGGCCACACCTCCTCCCTGTGAACATGAGTGCATGAGCGTCAGAATAGTAGGCACAAATTTCGCCACAAAAATTCTGTACGCCACAAAAATTCTGTACGCATTACGTTACTCCTCATGGCGATTCAAGATGGGGTGAGAACAGAAAATTCGGTGTGAAATTGACTGGGAGCAAGTGTGACCGAATTGAACTGCTGTTGATTGGCGGGTAACAGAATGGACAGAAACGCAGAATGGTTCATAGTGCTGACACTATCATCTCGTCACGTGCTTGTATGTTGTCGACAACGTTGATGTACAAACTAAAGACGTCGAGCATCTAGCATGGGCAATATTATCCATTTCTGTTCTGCAACCCAACTTTCTCGGATACCCTTTTGGATACCAGCACTGCGCATGCAGTTTATCGGTGGAGCTGGACTACTTGCCTCAAACTTTTCCGGGGTAAGAGAACCTGCACTCAATCCAAGCCATTAGACATCTTGCCAAGCTGTTACTTCGAAAAAATGCGGACGGAAACGATGCAGCCCCAGAAAAAAATGCGAAGATGTATGCCAGACATATATTCACTGTCTGCTCCTGTAAATTCTGAATAGTTTTGTACACTGGCTTATTTTGCCCAACCATCTCTCAAACGTCATGATCAAAGATTTAATTTTTCAGTCCCAATCTACAGGATGACCATGTCCGCCTAGCCTGAATGGAACGCCTGGCTTCTTTCTAACAATTTCGCCAATCCCCAAATCTATCTTCTTGCGACTCTTATTTCGATGAATAGCATCCAAATCCGGCATATGTTCCTTAATCTTCTTCAGACTCCCTTCTTGATTGACTTCACCCGTAATCATGTCCATTTCGGCAACCTCTCCAATGACAGTCTGTTTGTCGGCAAGCATATGAACTTGCTCAATGACCGCAGCTTGCTCCCGATCGCGCACAAGAGAGTCTGCAAGAAAAATTTCACATTCTGAGGCTGTTCGGCCCAGCAATATGTGCGGGTAGGGTATTGCGGGATTGGAGGTGAGCCGACTGGTTGCCCCTGCTGCACCAGTCCCCGGGGTCACGGGCGTGACCGCCGAAGGAGCCATGGGCTGCAATGTGGTGCTTTGACCCCCACCACCGCTCTCTCCCTCCATCATCCCAGCAGGGAAAATCAATCCCGCAGCGATGAGCGTTTGTTCTGCCACCTTTCTGACAGCTGAAGATTTGTCAGTCTCCAAGAGCGTGAAAATGCCTTCACGAATGGTTTGCTCCTCTGAGATGAGCCCAAGAATGCTTGCGGCATGAATCGCTTCTCCTCGCACTGATGGATGAAGGTCGTGAAGAAGTGCCCACCGAATAGCCTCCCGGTTTTTGGGTTCACGGCACTTGCAGAGGCCAATAGCTAAAACACACAAACGATTTAGGGTGACCAGTAACCGCCCGCTTTAAAGTGGCTAGCAACTGTGCGCACCTTTCACAGCATACGCCCTAACCCTCCAATCGCAATCATTTAGTCTTTCCATCACGGCAGAAATTAGTAGTCGATTGTTGGTGGCTAGGGCACAAGCAACCTACATGAAACCTTTATCTAGTCGCACTTTTTGGCAGGGGAGGAACCAAAACCCAATGCACAAACCTTACAAGCCTCAACCCGAACACTCGAAAAATGATCTTCAAAGCACGGCATTAATTTCGGAAGGGCTGAAGACGTCATAATGCCCAACCTTGATAAGCACTTCAAGGCATCCACTTTTCTCAGTGGGTCCGGCGATGATAGAAGGTGAATCATATAGTCAAAGACAGGGCCACCTTTCCCCAGCTGACCTAGCATAGATGAAGCGGCTTTCCGCACTTCCGGTCGCCAGTCGTTCCACATAGTTTGTAGCAGAGCATCAATTGATTTTTGTATCAGTTCTTTGCGCCGTTCTTGCCTTAGCCGGATTTCCTGCTCTTCCGCGGATTCTGTCGGAGGTTTGGCACTCCCTACAGACCGAGAATTCACATGGGTTGCGCTCCGAGCCACTGCGGGGACTGCAGTGGATAGAGTTTGGGTGTCTCTCTCGATGCCTCCTAGACCGCCCAATGACCCATTGAGGTTGTCAACACCAACAGACATACGATCAAACCCATAGTCCTCTTCCTGACTAGTCTGGCTACTGGTTTCTTCCCCATTTATAAGATCCACCGGTAACTCCGGTGGTGCCACCCTTCGCAACCAATTTCCCAGCAGCAGTACCACGTCTTGCCTGACCCTCCAATTTGTGCTGGTCACATCTTCCAAGAGCGCTGCTAATATATCCTCCGTGTACCGTAAGTCTAGCCCGGCCAGCATGTTGCATACCTGGCTTCTTCTCGTAAGATTGAGCTCCCCGAGCCCCTTCCTCAATTCGCGCAACACCCCGGCATCAATCAGTTGCAAGTCGCAAAATGCATGTGCGGCCAATGATCGTTCATCTTCCAGCCCGTCTTTAAGCATTTCGGACAGCACGTTGCGGAAAGTTATTCCGTCCCATCGGCCTAGCGATGTGTGCGCGTCCAAGGCAATAACCAAACGACAGGATTCGAAGCGAATGGGCCGGTCTTCTTCGTACCGAAGACCTAGCATCAGTACTTTGAAGAGAGTATCATAGGCGGGAGTACCAGCAGCAGGTACATGATCTAACTTTGTATAGGGCGTATCCAGAAAATCGGTAATGTGCTTGATTGGAGGACTCAGCGGATCCATTGATTTCAGACCAAACGGGGTGGAGTCCTTTTTAGGTTGAGGGGGCGTCTTTGCTATGCGTCGGACTGAGGGAATACTTCAGATCTTGTGCCACAGATGGAAATAGGACTAAAGGGCACTTGCTTCCAAAATACACCTACTCATCTTAATGAGCCGCGTCAAAGAGAATGCAGCAGGGGTGTTGGCCTGAACCAATCTACTGTTTCGTGTCGGCGGAGGGTGGTCAGAAAGAATCTGACTACGGCGTGCACCCTCAATTTGACTGCGGCGGGCGCCCTGGGAGCATATTTACAAGGACACAACATTGGAGAACTCTTCAGAAAAGCGACTGAAAGACTTGAATATCCTTACATCGCCAAATCCCAGTAATTCACTTGCCACGCCGATACTGATACTTGGGGTGGACAGTGCATCATGCCCGGCTTTCGACTGCCTCCTGGATGATCCAGTCGTCGAGAACAAGATTGACACTCCTGGCTTAGGATGACCATCATCACTCTCCACTTCCGAAAGGTCATCGTCTTCCCGGACTTCCCTGGTGCTGGGAATTACGAGTCTGAACCCCGAATCTCTATCCATAAAATCCGACCCTTCGTGTCCATTAGCGACAACCCCATCAACACTCTCCCCTGCCTCCTGCATCGCCCGATGCCATGCTCCAGGAGTATATCCCCTGTGTCTTCTCCCGTGACCGCTAGTTCGCGGGCGTCTAGAAGGAGTCTTTGCAGAGCCAGGCACGCTCCGGCTTGGGACAAACCCATAACCTCCACGCTGTGGCGTATAAACGTACGGGTCCACAGAGTCTATCTTTGAGCCAGTCAATGTGAGATTGAGAACAGCGTCGATATCTTCTGATGTCAACCTAGGCTGGTCCGGCTGAAGGGGATTCATCCCTTCACGCGTAAATTTTTTGAGTAGGCGGACTGTTGACCGAGATAAAGTCCTCAGTTGCGGCTCTGCATAACTATTATCCCCTACTGTTTCGGCTGCCGGTGCCGTACTACTGCGGTTGGCGTTCCACAGAGAGTGCGGGGTATTTCCCCCTGACGCCTCATTTCTGTCATATGGCATAGCAATGCTCACTCTTTTTTGACCTTCCTGTAGTGAAGCGGGAGCATGGAGTGTCTGAGCTCCTTTGTTCGGGGAGGCAGGTCTTGAGATGCTGCGTGGCGTAGGCACAAGAATAGGAGATGCCAGAACACTCAGTTTTTCTTTGGCGTCAGTTCTCAGTTTAGCCTCCTCCTTTGCGTAGCGCATCATAACAGTGTCCAGATTTACTCCCTCTGCTCGCTGCCACACTTCTAACATGAAGGGCACATTGCGAGTTGAAAAGGTGTCAGATGCCTTCGCACGCACGCGTCCTTTGCCGTGTGCACCAAATGCTCCTTCCAGCCCCGCAAAATTGATAGTAGCACCAGCATCATCCCCCACCTCTGCCGCATGGTCTGAGAGATCCCGTTCCCGACCCATTCGAGAATCCTGCAGCAGAACGGTTTTTCCACGTAAAGCGTCATTTTTGATAACATCTCTCAGCCACGTACTCTTATGCAACATAATTGCATTGCCAAAAAACTCATCATTAGCCGCATGCTGTGTTATGGTTTCTCCAGCTCTTTGAGTGAGTTCTTCGGGTTCTTCAAACACATTTTCGGTCAATAACCCAGCATGATCCCCCAGCTCCATCTGCACCGCTTGATCGAAACGTAGTTGAAGAATGTGTTGATGCAGCCATTCCTTTAATCCCTCTTCAGCGTCTTCGGTCGCATATAGCGCGGGCCGGTAAACGTCCAAGTCGTGCAGGTGTGCATCAAATGAAGGAGGCAAGCGTGGTGGAGGACGAACGGCCGGCATCCGCGTCCTTCCAACCAATGGAAGACCAATTGCCGCTGCTACAGGGTTTCTGTGGCGCTGGTGACTGATACGGGAAGAATGTGGAGGATTGTGATGAGCCCGGCCAAGAACTGTTTTCATAAGATCTTTTCGGTGCGGTTTGCTATACTCAGGGTCGGACGGGGGTTCAGGGACGGAATGTGAAAAGATACCACGATAGCCTCGTGGATTTTCTTCCAGAAAAAGCATCGAGTCCACCGGCAGGGGCATTGCTGAGGTCGTCATGAGTAATGGAGTTTGTGATGCCGACTGTTAAAAGCTGGCTCCAGACCGGACGGGAACTGTGCACGCGTTGCATCAGCATTCAGAACAAGCGCGATAAGGACAAGGCCATGGGATTCTTACATCGAATGGAGGCCCGCTTGCCAGTAATCCACTTCTTTACCGTCGGGAGAAGTGGTGGGAGGATGGATGAAATGGTGCAGGTGATTCTGGATGGTGGTGCCGGTGGAGCTGTTGGGTCAGTCGTTGATTACGCAAGCGGGGTGCTTTGGGTATCCAACGTCCTCCCAATTTTTCGCAGTCGCGCATTTAATAAAGGAGGAAAGGACCAAGAGGAGAAGGAATCAATCGCTCTAATCAGCAACGGCGCAATGGATACTCTTCCTCCTGATCCACCGTCGTCATCTCAACTGGCCAACGGTAACAACATCCCGCGGCCGTCCTCATCCAAAATGAAACCCCTCATGGACAATCAGGAGCTGCCTCCATTGCCGGAACGGCCACAATCTTCTTCAAGTGATGCACTTAAACAATCCGGAAATGATGTGGACGATCCAATGCTCATTGATTTGGGAATAGATCAGCGTCCCGAAACAGCGAAAGCATCACGAAATGTATGTACGCCTACTTCGACGTAAACGTAGCGGGGATGCATCAACACCAGGAGACCGACTAACTGGAAATCCAATTTCCTACCTCGTAATTTGTTCAGCCACCGGGGATGAAGATGACTGACCTTATCTCCATTCTCGTAGCGGCTTCCAAACCTACTACTGGGGCGGGTGGTGCTGGGGCTGTCTCTGCAAAACAGGCTCCGCTGAAACAACAGCCCACCCAGGTTGCGGAAGCAGTTGTGGAGGAGGATACTTCTAGCGAGGTGGGAGGATCGTGTCCACTGGACTCTTAGAGAAGCAATGGGATGTAGTTACCCTGGATTCATTTTGCCCAATTTTTGCATCTTCAGACGTATATACCCCGCATAACATCCGCAACGCAAGCTTCGCTTCCACCACTCTTGAAGCACTTTTCATGGACCCGGGCGGCCCCATTCAAGGAAGAGAAACATCATCGTTTGGTTTCTGACACCATCGGGAACAACTACAGTCCGAGGGCTGCTGACCTGTCCAGTAGGCACTTGGTCGCCGGTGGGGGCCGAGTGGTTGTGGTAAAAAGAGAGAGGATGGATAAGGGTAAGTCTACTGCCCAATTTGACCATTTGAATGATGGCAGCTTGGACGGCGGACGAAGTTGAGAAATGGTTAGCAAACATTTACCGGCTCCCCATCAATTTAGGACCGGAGTACGAACGGGTCAAGAGACCCAAATCCGGGAGGCAACGACAGAGGACTACAGACAGCGTTGAGAATCTAACGCCCAGCTGGTCCTCTAGCGAATCACGCCCGGTATCACCGGCGACCCGCATCCTTACAACCTACGGGCCCCTGCCCGAAATCGCACCACCGCGGCCCCCAACCCCACCCATACTGGACCCGTATGATATGACATCTACCAACATAGCAAAGCAGCTCACACCAATTCAACGATATGAGTACTACGTCACCCACTCGATTCCGCCGGATTCAATTGCGCCAATGGATCCGACGTCCATCACAGCCATTGAATCCCGGATACCAGAGCGCTATCTCACCCCTGACCACCTTCATCCAACCAAACAAACCCTCCTTGCCGAATTTCAGACCGATTACGCGACAGCCCTTCGACGTAGCATTGTCGACTACATCCTCCTCGATCCGGTTGAACAAGAACGCCTCCTCATACCACCCCTCCCTCCGCCGTACACCCCGCGTACTGTGCGAGCCCCTGTTCCTTGGCACGCCACTATGGTTACCAACAAAGGCTTCATGGAGGAGAATTTGTTCATCACCAATTCCGTGATGCTGGAGCTCTTGCGAATCTATGAAGTCTTTGAGAAGTGCAAGGTTGTGGATATGGGCGTCTTCACTCCTGGTGTGCTTCCCATGACTATCGAGGAGTTTCAAGGCATTTTGAAAAATCAATGTATGGCTTTTAAGAGCAAGCTGATCAATGAGTGAGTGCCGCTATGAATTTCGGAGTGGTTCGCAACATAAAGTGCGCGTGTGAAAGCGGGAGGAAAGTCTGAGCATTTCTCCTCTTGGCCACACTTCCGCAGGTGGATCCCAACGGTTGCATCAACGTTCTTTACCACCAAAGAAGATTGGTATACTATCGCCACCAGCTGCCCAGATCCAGATACCGGCTTCCGCCGCCTCGACTCCTTCTTCAAATCCGTGTCAGCTCTCATGTCGAACCAACTGTGGTCCATGCTCACGCATTCATTGGATGACTTTGACGCTTTTTTCGCTCAATTTGCGTCATGCTCCAGCGACATATCCCTCTTTAGTGTCCGATTGACAATCTCGGGGGCCCAAATTCGATTTGACCCTCCCCTTGCGGACCTGGAAACAGTCATTGTTTCCGTCCTCGAAGATATGGTTGCGGCTGTCAAAGATATCCCTCGAGTGGAAACTCGGCTCTTCACTTCGCTTGCTTCGGAGCCACTCACTCTTCCGTCTATGACGATTGACGATGATCGGATTGCGGAGGGAAGATTTGTCAGGAATATCGTATCCAAAAATACGGTGGCGCCGCAAAAGTTTTTGCTGGGGTATGAGAAGTACAAGGGATTATTGACGCATAAAGCCGAGAAAAGAGTCGAAGATTTTTTGAGGGAGAAGCATGAATTGGATGACTATGAGGCTGTAAGTGGGTTGAGATGCCGTATTTGATTGAGTTGGTGGGATTCTGTCAGAGTGCTCAAGCCATACTCCACAGGAAATAAAAAAGCTCCTCAAGATAATTGAAGAAATCTCCGCCTCGCCATCAATTATGCGGTTCAGCCTTATATATTTGGAGTGCGATGCCCTCAAAACAGAGTTGACGAGTAAGGCGAATCAATTGGTACAGAGGCTGGTGGATCAAGTCGCGGATATGAATAGGAAAATCAATCTGGGGTGAGTGACGGTTGTCGGTTTGATTGCGGCTGCGAGATTCAAATGTCGGTTCCGGTGTGGGTTTCCGAACAAAGAGTAAGACGTGGATTTTTTGAATCTTAACAGCATTTGCGAATCCTATGAGAAAATCTCAGCGAAAGCCATGAAAGCTCCATCTGACACCTCGGAACTAGTAGAGCTGATGAATTACATTGAAACCGCCAAAACCCGAGACGTTATCGCCCTCCGCGATGAGATCACTCGCGGGAAGCGTCGTCTTGATTTCCTGCTGGAATACGCGTTTTTGAGTGAGGAGGATATAAAGCTCAACGGGGTCACATTCACCTGGCCTGGAAGGATCATGCCCATTTTTGAATTGAGCAAAAAACGGATGTTGCAGAAGAAAGCGAAAGCCCAGGAGGATTTGAAAGGGAAGATTGGCGCTACTAACGATGAGTTGGACGAGTGCTTCGAGATGGTGACAAAGTTCCAGGTGTGTTCCCGTCGCCTTTCACGCGGCCCTGTTTCTGTTTCAAGGACATCCTGACACATTGATCTGACGTACATGAATTGACAGGACTATGGAATAATGTCTGAACTTCCGGAGCATATCAAAAAAATTCGCAAGCTCGAATCCAAACTCGCAGAATTGTCAGAGACAATACAAAAGATCAATGTGGAAGAAGAGCTGCTTGAATGGGAGAAAACCCCTTTTGCAAAGTATGCTCAAACAATTGAGCTGCTCGACCCATACAAGAAACTGTGGGAAACGGCGGCAACCTTCCAAACTGAGTACGCTCGATGGATGAACGGGGCGTTTAGAGAGTTGAATGCTGAAGAGGTTGAGAGCAGCGTGTCGGAAATGTTCCGAACTATGTTCAAGTTGACGAAAACATTTGTGGAGCAACCCGTTCCCCGAAAAGTGGCCGAGAGCGTCAAAAACAAGCTTGAAAAATTCAAAACCTACCTACCTCTCATTACCATCCTGCGTAACCCTGGTCTACGGGAACGCCATTGGGAGCTCATGGCAACGATTGTGGGTCAATCTATATACCCCGATGAAACGACCAACCTCACCAAAATCCTGGACCTCAATCTGAGTCAGTACATTCAACAGTTTGAAAGCATTTCGGACGCAGCGTCGAAGGAGTTTTCGCTTCAGAAAACCCTGAGTCGGATGAAAGAAGAATGGGAGCCGCTTGTGTTCAATTGTATTGAGTATAAAGATACAGGAACTCGTATTCTATCATCACTAGAAGAAGTACAAGCGCTTCTGGATGACCAGATTGTAAAAGTTCAGACAATGCGGGGATCTCCCTTCGTCAAGCCCATCGAAGAGGAAATGAAGAATTGGGAGACCACCTTAGTGACGATTCAAGATATCATTGACGAGTGGCTCAAGGTTCAAGCAACTTGGCTATATCTCGAGCCCATCTTCACGAGCGAGGATATCATGGCGGCGATGCCGACCGAGGGGAAAAAATTCAGGGTTGTGGACAAGACCTGGAGGGAGATTATGCATGCCACGGCGGACGAACCGCGCATTTTGAGTGTGGCCGCGGTACCCGGGCTGGTTAACCGTCTCAAAGAGAGCAATGTCCTACTTGAGGATATTCAGAAGGGTCTCAACGACTACTTGGAAAAGAAGCGACTATTTTTCCCACGATTCTTCTTCCTTTCGAACGATGAATTGCTGGAGATTTTGGCCGAAACAAAGGACCCCCTGCGCGTCCAGCCGCATCTCAAAAAGTGTTTTGAGGGCATTGCGAGTCTCACGTTCCAGGACAACTCTCGCATCATCGCCATGTGTTCATCGGAAAACGAAAGGGTGAAACTCAAAGAGGTGATTGAACCCGCTCAAGCGAAAGGCGCGGTTGAAAAATGGTTGTTACAGGTGGAAAAGGTTATGCAATCCTCTATTCACCAGCAAATTAGCACTGCGCTTAAAGCCTATGTTGACACCCCTCGCGCCAAGTGGGTATTAGAGTGGCCGGGTCAAGTCGTTATTTGCGTCAGTCAGATTTTTTGGACAAAGGAGGTGACGGAGGCCATTCGACAGGGTGGTGTAGCCGGACTGCGTGCGTATCGAGAAATCTGTGCGCAGCAGCTTGAAGACGTAGTCGCGCTCGTTCGGGGGGATCTAAGTCCCATGGCACGGATGACGCTATCGGCCCTGGTGGTTATTGATGTCCATGCTAGAGACGTAGTTGGGGAGCTTCAGGCTCAGGGAGTATCCCAGGACTCGGATTTCGGCTGGTTGTCTCAACTGCGGTACTATTGGGAGCAAGACGACGTCCAGGTGCGGATGATAAACGCTACCATAAAGTACGGATACGAGTATTTGGGGAATTCGCCGAGATTGGTGATTACGCCGTTGACGGATCGGTGTTATCGAACTCTAATCGGAGCTTTGGATTTGAATTTGGGAGGGGCTCCGGAGGGACCGGCTGGGACGGGCAAGACCGAATCCGTTAAGGACCTTGCAAAAGCTATTGCCAAAGCATGTGTCGTATTCAATTGTTCGGATGGCTTGGACTACATTGCAATGGGAAAATTCTTCAAGGGGCTGGCCTCTTCTGGAGCCTGGGCATGTTTTGATGAGTTCAATCGGATCGATCTGGAAGTGCTGAGTGTAGTCGCACAGCAGATTTTGACCATTCAACGGGCGGTGGTGGCGAAAGTAGACAAATTTGTATTTGAGGGGACAACGATTTCGTTGAATAGGGGTTGCTCGGCATTTATTACCATGAATCCGGGGTATGCGGGACGGTCTGAACTGCCGGATAACTTGAAAGCTCTTTTCAGGCCAGTAGCCATGATGGTGAGTGCTCTGCTCATTTTTTGCCAAACCGCATGGGGAGTCTTTCTGAAGCAGATACTATAAATCATTCTGCAGGTTCCAGATTATGCGTTGATTGCGGAAATTTCCCTGTACTCCTTCGGATTTGTCGAAGCTCGAACCCTTGCTCGCAAAATTGTGGCAACCTACAAACTTTGCTCTGAGCAGCTCTCATCTCAAGATCATTACGACTACGGCATGCGTGCCGTGAAAGCAGTCTTGACCGCCGCGGGAAACCTCAAACTCAAGTATCCTGGTGAAAACGAGCACATCGTCATGCTGCGATCTATTAACGACGTCAATCTCGCCAAGTTCCTTTCGCAAGATATTCCGCTCTTTAAAGCCATTACCGCCGACTTGTTTCCAAGGGTGGTTCTTCCAACTCCTGATTACCGCCATCTTCTCTCAAGCATCACCGAAAACATGGCGCGAATGAATTTGCAACCTGTCGAGGGGGCGTTGGAAAAAATCATCCAAACGTACGAGATGATGTGTATCCGTCACGGGTACATGTTAGTCGGGCAGCCCTGGTCCGGCAAAACAACTGCCTACCGTGTGCTCGCTGCCGCCTTGTCGGACATGGCGGAAAAGGGATTGCCGGAGAAGAAAGTCGAATACCGCGTTATCAACCCTAAGTCAATTACCATGGGGCAACTTTACGGCCAATTTGACGCCGTCACCCATGAGTGGACGGATGGAGTGCTGGCGAACACGTTCCGTGCCTTCGCACAGCAAGGTACTGTAGAACGCAAGTGGATCATTTTTGACGGTCCCGTGGATGCTATTTGGATTGAAAACATGAACACGGTGCTGGATGACAACAAAAAGCTGTGTCTGACGAGCGGCGAGATTATGGCGATGACAAATACAATGAGTATCCAGTTTGAAGTAGCGGATTTGGCGGTTGCGTCACCAGCCACTGTATCCCGGTGTGGTATGATTTATATGGAGCCGGATGCTTTGGGATGGCGTCCATTGATGCAGTCTTGGATCGCTGCCTTGCCAGCTGGGGTGGGTCCAGAGCAAAGGCAGTTGCTCGAGGCGTTGTTCGACTGGGTGGTTCCTCCTTGTCTTGACTTCATTCGGAACGAGTGCCGAGAAATCGTTGCGACGAGTAGCATCAATTTGGCCGTCGCGCTCATGACGCTGATTTCGTGTCAACTGGACGACTTTAGCGCCGAAAAGAAACCTGGAGAGGAACTACTACCTCCCAATATTCAAACTCTATGGATACATTGCATCTTCTTGTTTTCAGCGGTTTGGTCTTTGGGGGGAACTATTGATGGTGACTCTCGCAAAAAGTTTGATCAATTCTTCCGGCGACTTGTGGATGGTTCGGAAAATGAACACCCTATTCCTAGGAGTGTCAAAATTGACAAACCGATTCCCGGTGCGGGGATGATCTACGACTACGTCTTCGAAAAAGAGCGAAAGTTTGGTGGGTCGTGGAAAGTGTGGACGGATACCATTGGAAAGTTCGACATCCCCGCCAAAGCCAAGTTCAACTCTATAACCGTACCGACGATTGACACAGCCCGCTACGGGTATTTACTTGACCTGTATATAACACATCAGAAGCAAGTGCTATTTGTGGGCCCCACCGGAACGGGCAAGTCAGTTTACATCAATAACAAGCTCTTGACCGGGCTGCCCGCGGGGAAGTATGCTCCCGTGTTCATCAATTTTTCAGCGCAGACAAGCGCGAACCAAACTCAAGATATCATTTTGAGTAAATTGGATAAACGAAGGAAAGGGGTTTTTGGTCCCACTCATGGCCAGCGCTGTGTCATTTTCGTTGATGATTTGAACATGCCCGCACGAGAAAAATACGGCGCACAACCCCCGATTGAGCTTTTGCGGCAGTGGATGGATCACGGGATGATATACGACCTCAAAGATACGAGCATTATGCAACTAGTTGACATTCAATTCGTCGCCGCAATGGGTCCCCCTGGTGGAGGTCGCAATCCCGTGACGTCGCGGTTCTTGAGACACTTCAATACGGTTGGGATCACCACCTTCGACGAAATCACAATGAAGCACATCTTTGGTACCATTATGGAGTGGCATCTCACCAGCAACGGCTTCCAGCCTGCCTTGGTGGGAATGAAGAATCAGCTGATTTCTTCCACGCTGGAATTGTACCAATCGGCAATCGCAAACTTGCTTCCGACACCGGCAAAGTCTCATTACCTGTTTAACCTTCGAGATGTTGCTCGAGTTGTCCAAGGGCTACTTCTCATGGCCCCAGAACGGTTCCAGGAGCCTCCCAAACTCATTCGCCTTTGGTGCCACGAAGTCTATCGGGTGTTCTATGACCGTTTGGTGGATGACGCGGATCGGACATGGTTCTTCACGTCGATTAAAGACCTCGCGACGCGGTCATTTGGCGTTCGGTTTGAAGAGGTGTTCGGGCATCTCGATGCAAACAAGGATGGCAAAGTAGAAGATGACGACATGCGCTCACTTATGTTCGGTGACTATACACAACCGGATGTCGCCGTGCGCTACTACGACGAAGTGGCGGATGTTGGGAAGGTATCGGAAATCATAAAAGGGAGATTGGATGAGTACAATCAGGTTACGAAAACACCAATGAATTTGGTAATTTTCCGATTTGCGGTAGAGCATGTGTCCCGTGTCAGCCGTATCCTGAAACAGCCCGCTGGCCATGCGTTGCTGGTGGGGGTTGGCGGAAGTGGTCGTCAATCATTGACAAGGCTCGCCGCGTACATGTCCGAATACCAGCTATTCCAGGTTGAGATTTCAAAGTCTTACGGAACCAACGAGTGGCGGGACGATCTCAAAAAAATTCTTACCGCCGCGGGTGGGAAAGGAGTTCCATCGGTCTTCCTTTTCAGCGACACTCAACTGCAGCAAGAATCTTTCTTGGAGGATATCAACAACATCCTCAATACCGGTGAAGTTCCCAATATCTTTGCTTCCGATGAAAAGGCGGCGGTAATCGAGCAAGTTCGCAATGCACTTGCAAAGGAGAATCCCAAATTGGACGCGAGTCCGGCTGCATTGTACAGTCAGTTCGTGGCTCGCTGCAAAGAAAACCTTCACGTTGTTTTGTGCATGTCTCCTATCGGCGACGCCTTCCGTAACCGGTTGCGCATGTTCCCCTCCCTTGTCAATTGCTGCACAATCGACTGGTTCCAAGTATGGCCAGAGGATGCGTTGGAAATTGTTGCGCAGCGTTTCCTTGAAGAGGTAGAGCTCTCGCCGGAAGTGCGCCCGAAAGTTGTGGCGATGTGCAAGGAGTTCCACACTGGCACCCGCATGCTGTCTGAAAAGTTTTACGAGGGATTGAAACGTCGGAACTATGTTACGCCAACTAGCTATCTCCAACTCATTCAGACGTACAAACAACTATTGGATATCAAACGAAAGGAAATTAATGCGCTGAAAATGCGTTACGTAGTGGGTTTGGACCAGCTGGCTAGTGCCTCCAGTCAAGTCGGAGCCATGCAGAAGGAGCTCAACGCTTTGCAGCCACAGCTGGTTCAAACGCAGGCTGAAACGGATAAGATCATGGAAGTCATCCAGCGAGAAAGCGTGGACGTTGAAAAGAAACGAGCTTTAGTCAAAGTCGATGAGGAAGTGGCGAATAAGAAAGCAGGGGAGGCCAAAGCTATCAAGGACGAGTGTGAAGCACAGCTCGCCGAAGCCATGCCAGCCCTTGAGAGTGCACTGGACGCTCTGAACACGCTGAAACCGACTGACATCACGGTAGTCAAAAGTATGAAAAACCCGCCGGGAGCTGTCAAGCTCGTGATGGAGTCGATTTGCATTATGAAAGGAATAAAACCCGCCCGTATCAAAGACCCTGGAGGCAGTGGGAAGATGGTGGAGGATTACTGGGGCCCAGCTCAGAAGATGCTGAGCGACTCACACTTCTTGCAAGACCTTAAGCAGTACGACAAGGATAACATTGATCCAAAAATCATTGAAAAGATCCGAAAGACGTACATTCCAAATCCTGAGTTTGATCCGAACATTGTCAAGAATTCTTCTGGCGCTGCCGAAGGGTTGTGCAGATGGGTTAGAGCCATGGACAAGTACGAAGTCGTTGCCAAAGTAGTGGGGCCGAAAAAGGAGGCGCTTGGCAAAGCCGAAGCCGAACTGGCGGTGGAGATGGCAAAGCTCAATTCCAAACGGGCGGAACTGAAAGAAGTTGAAGACAAGATGGAGGCTCTCGAAACCAATTTCCGCAACATGACCGCAAAGAAAGCTGACCTCGAGAATCAAGTCGATCTCTGCGGGAAGAAGCTGGACCGAGCCGAAAAGTTGATTGGAGGTCTTGGTGGCGAGAAAGATCGTTGGGGAGAAGCTGCCCGATCACTGGCAATCACTTACGATAATCTCACTGGAGATGTCCTTCTTTCATCGGCGGTTATTGCATACTTGGGCGCGTTCACATCTACATACCGTCAAATGTGTTTGGGTGAATGGAATCAACGTTGTGTCGATCAAAAGATTCCATGCTCGCCCAACTTCTCCCTTGTTAATACGCTTGGCGATCCCATTCAACTGCGGGCATGGAATTTGGCAGGGCTGCCGAATGATCTATTCTCCAGCGACAATGGCATCATAGCAGCAAAAACACGGCGTTGGCCGCTATTCATAGATCCTCAAGGCCAAGCAAACAAGTGGATCAAAAATATGGAAAAGGCAAACCGGCTGGCTGTCATTAAGCTTTCCGACAGCGATTACATCAGACAACTTGAGAATGCCATTCAGTTTGGTACTCCCGTCTTGCTTGAAAATATCGGAGAAGAGGTAGATTCAGTCCTGGAACCCCTCTTGACAAAACAGGTGTTTAAGCAAAGCGGGGTCATGTGCATACGACTCGGGGAGGCCGTCATTGAATTCTCGCCAGACTTCAAATTCTACATTACGACCAAACTTCGGAATCCGCACTATCTGCCGGAATTGTCGACCAAAGTCACCATTGTGAACTTTATGATTACGCCAGAAGGTTTGGAGGACCAACTTCTTGGTATTGTGGCCGCCAAAGAGCGTCCGGAACTGGAAGAGGAGAAGAACCGTCTCGTCATCTCCAGCGCCAACAACAAGAAACAACTCAAAGAAATTGAAGACAAAATTTTGGCCATCCTCAGCACGAGCCAGGGTAATCTCTTGGAAGATGAATCAGCCATCAATGCGCTGACTAGCTCCAAAGTGCTTTCGGACGACATTGCTCAAAAACAAAAAATTTCCGAAGAAACGGAAAAGCAGATTGATATAACCAGACAAGGGTACAAGCCCATTGCTACGCATTCGTCCATTCTCTTCTTTGTGATTGCCGAGTTGGCGAATGTAAGGCTTAATATATTCTGTGGTTGTACTCTTCAACGTCGATTAAAGCTTTTTTCCGTAACCCAACCAGATTGAACCAATGTACCAGTACTCCCTCGTTTGGTTTATAAACCTGTTCAGCCAATCCATAGCGGACAGCGACAAATCAGACGTTCTGGAGACACGCCTCGAAAACCTGCGATCTCACTTTACCTACAGCTTGTACTGCAATGTTTGTCGCTCACTCTTCAAGAAGGACAAACTGCTTTTCTCATTCCTCCTGTGTATCGGTCTCATGCGCGGGAGGAATGAGATCGATGGCGAAGAGTGGATGTTCCTCTTAACCGGCGGTGTACTAATGGAACCCAACCCTCCGCCCAATCCAGCTCCAGAGTGGCTGAGCGAAAAAAGTTGGGGTGAAGTTTTGCGTTTATCGGGATTGCCGGCTTTCAAAGGGTTCAGCAAGGACTTTAGAGAATCCATAAGTACTTGGAAAGATATTTACGACTCGACCGAACCGCAGAAGGAGGCTTTGTCCAGTGGGTGGGATCAGCGGCTGAGTGCATTCCAGAAACTACTGGTGCTGCGCATCATTCGGCCAGATAAACTTGTGCCGGGAATCATGGAGTTTGTAAGAACTCGCATGGGTCAAAAGTTCATTGAACCGCCTCCTTTCGACCTTGCCGCGAGCTATAATGACTCTAACAATTGTGCTCCGTTAATCTTCATATTGTCGCCTGGATCCGACCCGATGGCAGGGTAACTACATACTACAACATTTTTTTGCAAAATTAAGGTACTAATACTGGTCTTTCAGATTGCTTCGGTTCGCGGAGCAAAAGAACTTCTCCGGAAACAAGATGCAATCAATATCACTCGGCCAAGGGCAAGGCCCGATCGCAGCCGCTATGATCAAATCCGCCGTCAAAGCCGGAACGTGGGTGGTGCTTCAAAATTGCCATCTTGCCGTGTCGTGGCTGTCTACTCTGGAAAAAATGTGCGAGGAGCTCACACCAGAAACGACCCACCCTGAATTCCGATTGTGGCTTACATCATACCCCTCCGACCGCTTCCCCGTCACCTTGCTGCAGAATGGAATCAAGATGACAAACGAACCGCCTGCAGGCTTGCGAGCGAATATTCTTCGCAGCTACACGACGGATCCTATTGGAGAGGAGTCGTTCTTCAAGGGTGTCAAGAAATCTGCGGAAGCCGCGTGGGAGAAGATGCTCTTCGGTCTCTGTTTCTTCCATGCGGTTGTTCAGGAAAGAAGGAACTTTGGGCCATTGGGATGGAATATTCCGTATGAGTTTAATGAGAGTGACTTGCGCATCAGTGTCAGGCAACTTCAAAAGGTGGGGTTCGCGTTACATCCTTGCTGTGAGTGCCGCCAGCAGCTAACCAACACTTTGTCCAATTTATAATTCAGTTCCTAAATGAGTACTCAGAGGTTCCGTGGAAGGCACTCTTCTATCTTGCCGGTGAATGTAATTACGGTGGCCGTGTCACCGACGACCGAGACCGGCGCACGCTCATGTCCATCCTATCACTCTACTACACTCCCGAGATTCTTGATGATTCCTACAGACTGTCGCCTTCCGGAATATACGTAGCACCCCCGAAAGGGTCGTTTGATTCGTATCTGCATCACATCAAGTCATTCCCCCTCACCCCCCATCCGGAGGTATTTGGCATGCACGAAAACGCCGATATTGCCAAAGATCTAGCGGAGACCGGTCTGCTTATTTCCTCGGCGCTTTCAACACAAGCAAGGTCAAGCGGAGGTGGGGGAGGAGGTGGAAAGAGTAATGAAGAGATTACCAGCGACATTGCATCAACCATGCTGGCTAGCCTCCCACCAGATTTCAACACCTCCGGCGTCCAAAAGGCGTATCCTGTTAAATACGATGAGAGTATGAATACTGTTCTCATACAGGAGCTCGTTCGATTCAACCGCTTGCTCAAGATCATACGGGAGAGCTTGCAAAACGTCATCAAAGCGTTGAAGGGTTTGGTGGTGATGAGCAAAGAGCTCGAGGAAGTTGCAACCAGCCTTACGCTGGGGAAAATTCCAGACATGTGGGCGGGGAAAAGCTACCCGTCGCTGAAGCCGCTGGTAAGTCTATTTGTACCGTGCGTCGATGTGGAAATATTACTCACACGGGGCGCTTGGATTAGGGAGGATACTTTGCAGATTTTATTGCACGATTAAAGTTCTTCCAAGACTGGATCGATACCGGGATTCCTGTTGTGTTTTGGATATCAGGGTTCTACTTCACGCAATCTTTCCTTACTGGTCAGTCCGCAACGCAGATTTCTTTTCCCTGTCCATTCGAAGCGCAATCTGACATATGCAGTTTACAGGAACCCTCCAAAACTACGCTCGAAAGTATTCTATACCTATCGATCTTCTGACCATGTCTTTCGAGGTGATACGCGACATACCCACAACACCGCCGGAAGACGGCGTTTACATTCGGGGACTCTTTCTGGAAGGAGCACGTTGGGATCGGGAAGCTGGACTACTGGGCGAACAGCTTCCAAAGCAACTGACGGATGCAATGCCCATCGTGCGAGTGAAGCCTTGTAATCAAGACGATCCCGCACTCTTGAAAGCCAAAGAATCCGACTATGAATGCCCCGTGTACAAGACCAGTATGAGGAGAGGAACGCTGAGTACCACGGGGCACTCTACAAACTATGTTATGAACATTTATTTGCCCAGCGATAAGCCAAGTAGGCACTGGGTGAATAGGGGTGTTGCCTCTGTGGTAAGTGTTTCGCTCAAAGATCATTCATCAAAACGGCTACCTAATTCTGATTCGTGTACAGTTACAACTAAGCGAAGGGTAGTGGTTGGACTTTTTTCTGTATTTAGTGTTAGCTGGATAATAAGTGAGGCGTTAATAGCAAGCAAATGCAATAGTCCAAACATAATCTTCAATTTCGACATCTTCCGCAGCATCTGAAAAGTATGGTGATGTCGGTTTGATGACTGCGCACTCGATGCGGACAGCGTTCAAACAATCAATTAGGAACCCGCCATTTACTGAAACATAAATGGTTGGCAGACGTCGTTCAACGACGACTTTATCTTGCTGCTCCTTTCCCATCTTCATCGCTTTCGTTTAAAGTGTCCAGCGGTGTTCGTGAAGGATCGTCTGGATACCCGACCTCTTCACGCGACGGAATTGAAGCGGCTGGCGCAGCACTTGAGTTCGGACACACATCGGATGCATCCCCTATCACATCCCGCCGCAATCAATGTCTGTTTCCTTCCTGTCCCCAAAGACTTCAATTCTGCGGGGTGGCCGCCAGTTTGTGCACTTCGGTTGTTTCAACGTTCACTGGGGATGCGTTGAGGGAGGTGGAAGTTCCGTAAGTGCTGCCCTCGCTTCTCTCCTTGTCAATGCTTTGTCCCAGCGCGTCGCGTTGGGGACCACCCCTGATTAATCAGGGACGTATCCTGGACCCTTTTTTTTGCATTCGCTGCGTAAGCGGGCCCCCCAACTGCGTCACACGCCACGGCAGCACAGCCTCGTCTCAGGGCTATATAAGGGGCACCATCCCTCGCTTCTCCCCGCTCATTCTTCACTCGTCTTCCCCCAACACATTCGGACTTTCACACAACCCACTTGATCGCTCTCAATAGGGTAATAACGAATTCCCTTTCTCTCCTACCCCACCTTGGGTTGGAGTAGATAGAGGTTCGTTGTTACTTCTATTAGCCCGGCAAGTGGTCTTGTGTTTCTGTATGTGTTGTCTTCACATTCTTTTTCCTCGTCTTCCCATTCTTCTTCCCCCCTTTCACACCAGTGTCCAGAGAGAAACAAACCGTTTCCGACAGACACTTGCGTTCGCTCTGACAGGTTTACTGACTGTTAGCCCGGATGCAAGTGCGTTTCTGTCGTTGTTTACTCTTTGTGACGCGTTGGTGGTGAACAGGGTGTGGGCTT
>JADGKA010000115.1:0-37847 GCA_027604605.1 Borealophlyctis nickersoniae | reverse complement strand
AGGAGGCGCGCCGGGGGGGTTAGGGTTCGGAGGAGGAGGGGGCTAGGTAGGGCGTGTGGGAGTCAGTATGAAAGTTGATAAAGCCGGGTGTGGTTTCGACGACAAATGAAAGACGATGGGGAGTGTGAGGTTTACGGTACCGTACATGATACTTCCAACCGAGATGCCCAACGCCATGGCGAGGGACGTCGCGACGGGTCGGGCCAAGTCGTGGAAATGGGTTAGGACATAGAGGATGCCGATGAATGGGTAGGCTGCGGGTGGAAGAGGTGGGGTTGGCATTGCGGTGGATGTGTAGGAGTGTGCAGATGGCGCGAACGGAGATGAGGTTGGTGGGCCGCGTTTTCTTGGATGACGTTTTTCATTTCATTTCATGCATTTATCGGATACCCATCGCACCATCCTGCACAGAAGGACACGGCGTGTCCAACCCTTCCTTTTGTGACCCACGATAATTTCAGTTGCAAATACTGCACTCGTGATTCAAGGAATATGAAAAATCAACCTCTCCAGTAGTTATGAAAACGAAGAGAATTGATATCCCGAATTGATGAACAGTGTTTATTGTTTACAATTTCGAGTCTTCACAATTCAATTCGATTGCCCCGAACAAAGACTTCGCACTGAGAAATCACTGAACAGATCCAAGATCCTTCAATACCACTGGAAAAACCGACACATCGTACACCCAAAATACGCCCTCCCCAAATTCTTGCCAGGCGTCCGCACGGTCATCTTCTTTGACCGTTTGCCGCACCCGCACAGCGGCGCGGTGACAGCCACGGACCGCGGGTCGGATTTGATGACTTTTGGGATATGGGACGTGGTGGATTTTTGGCGTGACGACGGCACGGGAGCGGACACGTCGAATCGATGGTGTCGTTCTATTGGTGGCGGTGGGGGTGATGATGCGGACGACGCGGGTTTGCAGCGTTCAGACAGGGACAGGATCCAACCGTCCTGGAGCATTCGGTGGGCAAGGCGAGCCGTGTTTTTGGCATCGTCTGGGTTTTGTTTTAGAATATCCAACTCGCACGCTGCCAAAGTTCACAAACGTTCCTCCAATTCTTACCGATGCCAGAATGCTCGTTGCCTTCCCACGTCAGTCCCATATCCTCCATAGAGCCCTTAACTCCTCTGAAACTCCGCGATTAGAGAACCATTCTCCCCCTTGCAGCAGAGATGAAACCCGCCACTCACCTTGGAGACCTCTCATACAACACCCTGTACGATTTCTTGATATCTGCAATAACCGACCATCAAGTCACAACACATCGTGTATTTTGAAAACCGGTGGACAGACACCCACCAATCCAACGGGTAAAATAACCGGGCAACGGCAGTTCCATCCATCGGCATTGATGCGCAAGGCAGGTTGTCATGTCCCAGTCTACGGTTTGCAAACGGTGAGGGATGAGCTTAACATTGAAAACCCACATTGGATTCACCGAGGGAGCCAATTGGCGGATGATGGCCCATACCTGACCATGTCGCCAGCTCCCAATCAAACACACAAGAATCTCCCTCTGGATCGCGACAAAACATGAAAACTCAAGCGCGATGTAATGAATGCGGGACAAAAACCGTGGGTCATACCTGACCGACGCAACCGCCGCTGCGCAAGCCACGCATCAAACTTTTTTAATGCTTCCGAGAGGTGAACGCCATTATCCACTTGTTCCTGATTTTCAACAGCCAATGTTTGGTACGTCCGGCCCTTTGAAACATCCCGCCGAGTACTTTTGCATTACCTGAGTGATCCCGGTGAGGTTCTTACAAAAATCGCTCAACACCGGATTGATCTCTGGTTTGACCTTTGTTTTCGTTTCATTGCGCATGGGACGAGTAAATATTAGTCGCCGTTATCTCTCATCCAGACGACAGCTTGCCAACGTATTCCTTACAAAAATCTGGAACGGAGATGCGACACGCCCCGATTTTACATTCAGAACCACACAAGAGAATTCAACTGGTAGATTATCGAGTAACGATTGTAAGAAGCGAGATTCTATTTCGAGTGATGTACAAATTGCCATTTGCCGCCGCGACATACTTACTAATCTCCTGCACATTTGTTTCCTTTGCGGGTATCACCCCATACTTTGGTTTATCCCAACACGTTGTCTCAAAATCAAGTACCACTAAAATTGCGGGAACCCGAGAAAAACATGCGGTGTCAAACGTACATACGGCGCACAACACATTCTCGGGTCAGAGAGGTGCGACGAACCCAAAAAGTCCACATCCATCTTCTGACGAGGTTCGAGTGATGAGTCGGGTGGTGCGTCTGTACGGACGACAGCACCGAGTTGTTTTGCAAGGGTAAGTGCTGCGGACGGGCGGGGTATGTGAGATTTTGACGGTACAGTATGCGGCTCGGGTGGCAGGTTTTGTGATGCGCAGGGAGATGATGACGCCAGCGGTGTTTTGAATTGCGGGGTGGGTGAAGGCAAGACCGTCCCTGTGGAACTGACCAAACCCGGGGATAGGACACATTCCGAGGGCAGTGATGCATAACCTTCGTCGATGGTTTGAGCACCAGTGCCGGAAGGAGATGCCACCGACGCGTGCAAGCGAGGTCGAGCGTTCCGCTTTTGAATGTCTCCAACACAACGCTGGCTGATTCCTTCGCCACCCTTATTGTCACCAACATCTTCAGACCCTTCAAAAAACCCAGAATCACGCGGCCGTTTCCTCCCGCTGCTTAATCGGGGCTGTTGGGAGGATTCGGGCGAGTACAGAGTGCATGACGTCAAAGGACGGTCGTGGACGTGCTCTCTGGGCAATGGATCCGACCTGGGGATATCGGAGGACGGGTGCAGTGGGTGTGCTGGTGCCTTTCCTTTGATGTCGCCTACACGAGGACGCGCAGACGTCGTATGATTGGTTTTGCCCGCGCTTCCGGGTTTAGGGGTTGCATAAAGTCCATTCTCCCCATTCGCTTTCGCCTTCAGACTGGTGTTGACTCCATCGCACACAGATAATCGTGAATGAGAACCCGTCGTTGCTCGACTGGAGCCATCCTTTTGAAGTGGTTTTTGTGTCTGACATCCCAAAATTTGCTGTCTTTGAAGCGCTCTTTCGCGTTGTATTTGAAGTGCCCGCAGACGGTTGGTCTCGATACGGGCTAAGGTGTTTGGCGATAGTGGAGGTGGCATCGACGTAGGGCACTTTGTTGTGGGAGTGGATGGGATCGGTGGAAGACTGAACGAGGAACCAGAAGCCAGCCACAACGCGTTTTTGATCACCGTCACTCAGACCTTGTCCCATACCAGGAAAACCTAAGAAAGATTAAGGGGATAGGAATAATATTCTCGAATAAGAGATTACAAAAGATATATACAATTCTTCGCCACCATCCCAAATCCTGTCCAGACGCAGCGTAAGGGTGTTATTGAGTCCAGCTCCCACTTTTAACGTTTTGTTCTTGTTTGCTCCCATGTCTCCACTCTCTTTCCTCTTCGGACATCCTTCTCCTGCACCCAAAAAACCGTCATCAACCCTCCCACGAGATGTTCAGAAATCCACCGGGTCCGCCCTTGTTGGGTTAGTGTCCAGGTTGCTCCCGCCCGTATAGCTACTCGCATAGCTCCCACCATAGTTCCTGTTCAGACCCGAAAAGCCGCCACCCCCATAGGTCCCAGCCGCAAAGGTGGTCGCCGCCATTTTACCGGTAGGGCTCCCCGGCCACATCATTTGCGAGTCGAACGCCGACGTGGACGCCGGATGGCGGGACTGGCCCCTTTCGGAACCCGCGGACGGGGGTTGAATCTTGATCGAGTTCATGTACAGCAACAGTTGGACGTACACGAAGGTGATGGCGCTGAGCGGTGCGGTCGCACCCGGGTTGAACACATTGATGGTAGCGAGGATCGTGACGATTCCCATCGCAAGGGTAGCGAGGAGCAATCTCGCTTCCTCTCTGATGATCATCGTGGTGTACACTGCCATGCGACCGGGCAAGTACGCGACATCCCGTACAACGTGGGTAAGTTTCCGGATCATGATGACGGA
Organism: Borealophlyctis nickersoniae; assembly: GCA_027604605.1. Taxonomy (NCBI): domain Eukaryota; kingdom Fungi; phylum Chytridiomycota; class Chytridiomycetes; order Rhizophlyctidales; family Borealophlyctidaceae; genus Borealophlyctis; species Borealophlyctis nickersoniae. The sequence goes on along the minus strand of JADGKA010000115.1, from coordinate 33,833 downwards.
GGCGACAATGTCGATGAGCATCCACACGCCGTACAGGAGGATGACGGCCCAGTTGATGGTTACGTGGCCAGAGGTGTTGGCGGTGGAGCAGTCACCGGAAAAGTTGTAACTGCGGGCCATGTAGAGGAAGTATAGAGCGACAGAGATGACAAAGGTGGCAATGGAGGGGCGGCGGTCGGTACTTCCTGAGATGCGCGTGCAGCGGTATACGATGTAGGTGTACTGTATTGTACGAGAGGGCGTTCGGTGAGTACTTTTGTTTCATGTACGCGCCCGGCCCGCAATGCATGAAAAAGAATCTACCTTGAATCCGTCCTTGAAAGCCCAAATCAGATCCGCCGCAAACCAAAAGTACGTCTGCTGGCATGGACTCAAATCATTCTTTACCATCAACCCGGCGTACGCGACAATCCACGCCAACACGTCAAAGTACACCATCCACCTCGCGGTGTGTTTGAGTCTGAATGCGGCTTTGTATTGGTCGAGGCAGAGCATGACCATGACGGTGGCGAAGGCCACCGTGCCGGCAAATTGACTTAGGTCGTTGAAGAAGCGGAGCAGGGAGGTTGGTTCGGATGAGGCCATGGTGATGGGCGGTCCGAGTGACGAACGCTTGTTGACGTTTTGGTTGGGGAGGGCCAACTAATAGGGAGTTCAAGAAAGACGCGGTTGACGAGAAGAGAAGGGAGGAAGGGATGCGTTGTCGGGCACATTTTATATTTTGTGAAGGATAAAGGATAAAGTGGATAGAGCCATCCGACCCACCGCGTTGGGGATTAATTTCCAAGTGGTAGTTTCTGGTGCTATTTTCGGAAACATCCCCCCTGGTCTCAATTAATTCGTTTGGGCCACCTCAGGGCCACCACCCAAACTTCATAATGTTTCGCAAGTCAGGCGAAAAGGCGCGTCTGTGGCTGCTTGTGTAATCATTCTGGCCCATGGGTGGATACCCCCTGCAACTTTGTTACAGAACACGAGAAAGGCGGCTCCCCCTGCTCACCCCCTCGTGTTTTGTGATCCATTCTCTCCCTTTTGTTTTATCTGGCCATAGAAGAGAGGCTGAGGAGAGGCTAGAATCGAATGGCGGATGACGGAAAAACTCGTAAAGAATCCACCACGCATCTGGACATCTCCCATCCGCGACGTTTCGCTTACTGGATACCCCGCCCGCTTTCGAATCGCTCCTTGGCAATTTAACTGGACGGATGAGGGCTGTGTTCCAAAACCTTGCGACAAGTCTCCGCTTCGACACGCGAGAAAAGAAAGGGATGCGTCGAGACAGCCGGTTTCCATCGCTTTCGTCTTTCTCGCGGACCCTCCGGCCTCCCTATGATTCGCTTGTGATTGATGGAGGCTTTTCCATGCCACCCAAAATAAGCGTAAATGGAAGTAGGAATGTTCAATAGCCATCCATCCTACCGATCTTTCAAATCACCCACCGCCACCGCCGTCTCCTGGACGATTGCAAGTGAGCGGGAGCCAGTTTTGTAACAGAGCCGTATCAAGATGAAGCTGATTCCCCCGCTGGGGGCAACGCAAACGGAAGAAAAAACCCACCCACCCGTCGATTCGTGTTGATGTGTCAAAGCTCCCCTTTCCACTCTCAGTCGGAAATTAGACTGCCTCATACTCACTCGCTGGCTCGAAATTCATCCTCCACGCCATCCTCCACGCCAGCCAGAACCCACACAATTCGAATATTGAATTCGAACTGCAGCGACGCTTACCTATCTATATCTCCCACTCACCTGTCCAAACAAAACGTGCGATGACCCTATTGCACCATGCGCCGTTATCACTGCACGCTTTAGCTTTGTGTTATTACAGGACAAGGGTAAGACTTGAGTGTATAACCCTCATATTGGGCCAGTCGCTTGGCGGAGCAATCACCAGACTGGTATGTGACGTTGTAGGCGGCTGTAGTATGGGAAGGACCAGGGTCATGGATATAATGACTGAAAAGAGCGAATGATGTGAGTCTGTCGGAAGGATCCCGCTGCGCCGGTGATCACCGTTACAGAATTATGCTCAGATGGCCATGTTGTATATGTAGTACCAAGGAGCAGCACGTACGTCCAGAATCGTTGTTAAGTACATTTAATTGTCATATATATAGTCTACCTTCAGACTACTCCAACATGAGGTAAACAAACCTAGACTAGATAATCTGCGCGCGACGCGTGTTTAATGAATTGCATTTCCCAGGGACCCCTTTGAATCCGTTTTCATCAATCCCATCAAATAAACATCCTTGTTTACCAGGCAACCCGCCCTTTATAAGAGACAAGAACCATGATGAAGGGACAACACTCTTCTTCACACACGGTCAAACTCTACCACCCTCACCCCCAACCTCAATGTTCAACCTCCATACTCGAACCCCCTTTGCAATGTCCTCCCCGCGCGTCGCCATCGTCTGCCTCGTGCTCGCTGCCTGCGCCCTCACCTTCTTCACCCTTCGACCGGACCGCCTCCCGATGCCAGGACTCCAACGCTCGATAGACCGGCTTGAAAGCCAGATAGCAATTATAGAAGGCACTCTCGGACGGGTCCAGCACCAAATACCCTGGGAAAGCACCCAAGTGTCCCTCTCCGACTCCACCAACCTCCACTCCTATATATCAGAAGATACCCTTGTCGGCCCCACACGTCGCTTCACCATGCACCGCGTCGGCCCCTCCCCAACCACAGCCATCCCACACATCCTCATCCTCACCATCATCAACGACCACCGCTCCTGGGGCTCCAACAACCGTAACTTTTCTCACTACCTCAAAATGATATCCAACTTCACCCACCCAGCCACGTCCACATCCTTAGGCTTCCTCGTCTCGTCACCACAAGAATACGAGCGGATGAAACTCCATCTTCTCGATACGCTCCCCAATAGCCAGCACCCTTACACCCGCGTCACCCTCCTCCACCGCTCAACAAACACCCTCCCAACAAACATCAAAACCAGCGGTGCCCTACCGTTGTCCAGAGCCGACCGCCACGCAGACGAAACCCAAAGAGAACGGCGGAGGTTGCTGGCAAGACTCAGAAACTTGTTGTTGTACAGTGCGTTGAGGTATGAAGAGGCTGTGGTTTGGATCGACGCGGATGTGATAAAGATACCGGGCGAGGCGGTCGAAGTCATGCTCAAGAGTGGGAAGGATGTGGTCACGGCGAGGTGTACGCACGGGTCGGCGGATGATTACGATTTGTGAGTACACCCCGCGAACGGGAAGATCTATATATGTCATCATTGCTGTTACGATCCGTTACTAATCTAAACAAAACCATCTTTTCGCAAAACTCATATATCATTTCAGAAACGCTTGGGCAGGCCCGCGCGTCAAACCCACACCCCAAGAACTCGCGAAAATCCGTCAAGGCCACCTCTTCGTCCCACGCGCCACATCCGGAACCCAGTTCCTCTCCTACCATATCGACGACAACCCGCACAAATTCATCGAGCTCGACTCGGTGGGCGGAACGTTCCTCTTTGTCCGTGCCGACGTGCACAGGCAGGGCGCCGTGTTTCCGACACTGTATGTCGTCGGAACAGAGTGGGATACCGTGGATGGGTGGGACGGGATTGAGACGGAGGGACTGTGCTTTCTGGCAAGGACGATTGGGTATAGATGTTGGGGAATGCCCAATATGCAAATTACGCACGATGATTCTTGACTTGTCGAATATATATATACATTGATGTTGTTCCATGCTTTATTCTACGAATCTCGGGTTTTGTCCATCCCGCCGTCCCCCGACCCAAGAATTCACTGCGGCTTGTACAAGGAATCAATGACGATAACGAAGATGCGAAAGATGACTCTCCTCCTAATAAATTCCAGGACACGCTGTCCCCGTTTCTCAATGTCTTCCATGAATCTGCCTCTCACCCATCTTGAGCACAGCCAGCCAATTCACGGCCCGCAACAAAGAACAGACGCAACGGCGCATACTTGCCATGTGATTCCACATTTACCTTATCAGACAGCGTTTATTTACGGGCGGTAACTTACAAGCGGCGATCGGGTTTCCCGGGTAGAGCGATGCATATCGCGGCAACGAGACAGCATACTCACCCACTACAATGAATTACCACTACCCAATTATACCCACCCATACATACACGTCAACTTCTTCCTCAGCAAAATGTGAAGCAAAAGGAAAAGCGGGATTGCCTGGCAAACTCGCAAAACCACACAAATCCCCTCACCACCAGAAACCCCAACTCAATCACGCTTGCCAACCATTGCGATTCTCTCCCCAAATAAAGAAAGCACAAAGAAAAATGCGGACACTTGAAGAGTGCCGAATAGCTTATGAAAGATGCTTCTTCAACGACGGCTTTCGAATACATAGCGATGAAACATTAGCCGAAGAACAAAAACCATCAACCCCATTTGTGACCTTGGATACATACCGGTCTCTATCTCTGTCTCTGCTGCGGTCGCGGTCACGCCGATCCCTATCCCTCCGAGGGCTTCGACTCCTGTCCCGGTCGCGGGACCTTCTCCTTTCGCGATCGCGAGAGCTGCGATGTCCGTCGTAGCCCCTGTCCCGACTGCGTGGCCTTTCTCTGTCCATGTCCCTACCGCCGGACAGTCCAACGGGTGCTCCGCCAGGTGGACCCATCCCCACGCCAGGGTGTGGATGTCCACCTCCATTTGGCCTCCGATCATAGCCTCCACCGCCGCCGTAACCGCCACGACCCTCGTAACCACCGCGCGAATCGAAGCCGCCCGGGCGACGGTCAAACCCACGATCATACCCACCACCACCGCGGTGATCGTAACCACGGTCGCCTCCGAACCTCCCGGGAGGACCGCCGCGGAACCCACCGGGACCTCTGTCATCAAATCGACTGCCCAACGGGCGCGAATCAAACCGCTGGTTTTGAGTTGGACCCCCAATGCGGCTGCCGCCAAGGCCACCGCCAAGACGACGGGGACGCCAGCCTTTAACAGTCCGACCGCGCTCCACATCAATTAATGGACGACGACCATCAATGTTCAATCTGTCGGCCTCCTTGTAAGCAGTCTTCATATCTTTTTCGCGCTCAAATTCGATGAAGGCGTATCCTCGAGATTTGCCGTTCTTGTCGAGCACCAGACGACACTTTTTCAACATAAAAAACAAGCAAAGACCGCAAAGTGGCGATGTGGATACGTTCAATTTCAGGATGGTTTGATTCGTCCCCGCTAATACCCACCACAACCAGAAGAAGACTAATTTGACCATGCTCAGCCACAATACTTACGCTTTCTATTGGTCCAAATGCCTCAAATTCTCTGCGGAGAGTCTTCTCAGTCGTTTCATACGGCTACCAAACAAAAGTGTTCGAGTTCAACAGAATTTTTCCTTTCAAAAAGAGCCAAGCATAAGACTTGCTTGTTTACTCACCAAGCGGGCAACAAAGAGAGTTTTGTAGGGATCGGCGGTGGCTTCTTGGTCTTCATTGGGCTTCCACTCCTCCAGGCCTTTTCTGAGTGCTTCAGCAACTCGAGTAGCCTTTTCCGCAGCCTAAGGAATAGAAAGAACACGGTAGTTCAATCAATCACATCGGAATAACAGCACCCTCACAGCACAAGACACTAAGCAGGGGCAAAAGCATCAAAAGAAATCTAGACACGTACCTTTCGTTTCTTCTCTTCTGCCTTAGTTTCTTTTGGCACATAGTCCACGTCATGACCTTCACCCCTCTTCAAGAACTCTGCAACCCCTGTCAGCACCGGGCGGCGACGTTTTTCCGGATCGCGGTCAAGTGGGGCCAGGTAAGGCAGGGGTGGGCGCGGGATGAAAAGCTTGAGAAGGTTGGGGGGCAATTGAGCCGTCATTGTGTCGTGGTGCTGCGGGGTATCAAGAGTGCCACCACTGGATCACCACAGATTCCAAACCGATGTGGACAATGGGATTGGTTCGGTTGATCTCCCCAAAGTCGAGCTGCGCAAATTTGCTTTTGGTTTGAAGAACCTGCACGGCTGCACGGCTGCACGGCGCCTGTGGCGCAATTTTGGACAAGCCACAGGCTCCCAACAACTTCAGCCAACCCTCGTCCTTTACTTTTACGCGTCCAGCAAATGACAGCAGCCCTACTGGCCCCAGCTCGCATGAACCCCACTGCGCCATTTTTTCGGCGCAAAGTATATAAGGTAGAGCCCCCGCCATAAATAGTAGTTGAGGAGGATGCTCCAATCTCGACCGGAAGGGGTAGGGTGGGCCGTAAGGCCGTGATGCCGCGGTCGTTAAACATACTTGGGCGGGCAGCAGGTGCTTTCGGGTGCCGTTTCTTTTTGCAAATGGTTCGTTTCTGTTGAAGGGTTGTTGTTGGGTGTTTCTTTTTATTTTGTGGTGGGAAAGAGCACCCGACATCTGCGATGCCGGTGCTTCAGTGTAGATCGCCAGACTGCGATCTTGACTCTGCTGAAACTCTCCCGTGCTTTGTCACCGCATACTGTACTGTGTGCGTGCGGTTTTCTTTTGCGAGCAAGCAAAGCAACTCTCACAGAGAAAGGTCGCCCAGAACTTCGCTTTACTTCCAACCACTGCAAGAGTTGGACGCGTCGCGGTTGGTCAAGAGTTTCACTTTCTCACACTCTTCTCGCCACGACCTATCTATCTGTACACGTGCGATGGTGAATGGACGGTAAACACAAGCGCCTTTCGTTCGTAGCTTGATTCTTCGATTGGCCTTTGGGTAATTTTTTCAAGATCGCCCCCAATGGTCGGTGCCCACACAACAGAGCTGGACTACAAGCGGATACCCACCCCAAGCGGAGCCCTCGCTACTAAAGTGTTCCAAAATACTTAACATATCATGCTCTATTCATTACGATACAACAATCTTAGACTAAGACGGCTCGAGTGGGGGTATGCGACCATTATCATGGCTAACGCCCATTAAGTCTTAGCATAAATCGTTATCTGCAGAGCCGTCCACTTTCTGACGCTTAAACTCGATTATGAGTTCGCACTGCTTGCAGTGAGGGAACAAGTCAACTGGCTGGGCACGGAGAGGTTGGAATGGAGTATTCTTCCACTTGGATGTCTGGGGGCGACAAAGGCTTGATGGCAAAGAAAAATATAGGTTAGCACAGATGCATGCCTAGAGGGCCACACCAGTAATAAGACGACCAGAAAAGAACTTACTCAACGAAGTTGTTCAAAGCTGCTTCTGGGGCGCAACTGATATAAACAACCCGCTGAATTTTCTCGCACTTCCGAATGGTGCCAATCACCCCGTAATAAGTACCCGTGCGCGGGGGGTCAAGCACTGCAACCACTTGATCGTTCGGTCCAACATGATCGCGAATGGCATCTGAAATGACATCCTCAATTTTGCCATTGATGTAAACAACGTTTGTGATTCCTACAAATGGAAATGGTTGAGAGAGCCTGAAGATAACTATAAACCAATAGAAGAGAAACCAACCGTTGGCTTCGGCATTCGCCCTCGCATCATTCACCGCCCCCTCGTCCATTTCGATGCCAACGACCTTCTTGACCTTGGAAGCCATACACAGGCCAATTGTGCCAGTTCCGCAGCAAAGATCAAATAAAATGACCCCTGGATCATCTTTAGGAGCCCCCAAGGTCTGTGCTTCCGCATTCCCTTCGTTGATTTCCTTTTGTTTCTCGGCAACTTCGGCAGCGACCTCTTTAACCACAGAATCCAAGGCGCACCAATCGCGGGTGAGGCTGTACAGAATTTCGGTTGCTGGCGCGTTGACTTGGAAGAACGCCGTATGAGAGATGCGGAACCTACAATTGCGCAAAATGAAAAGGCTGCAAGATGGAACAAGCGACTTGTCCACTTCGGTTTGTTCACTCACGTCAGTCCCAAGAGCTTTTCTTTCACTACACCCTCTCCAAACACGACCCGTGACGGCAGGGTGGCAACCAGACCGTTGAAAGCGCCGGGGTAATCCTGAACCATTCAAAATCCGAGGTTTCAATATCGGGATACCAACGATCGTAAGGCGAAGTCTCAACTGCCTGTACCTGAACCAGGAGAGTTGTCAATTGAATATGCCCGTCCGCAACACCCTTCTGAAAGTATTTTGAGAGCTCTTGAATCTCCGCCTCCACTTGCGACGGATCAACGTCCGTAGGATTGTACTGAATATGAGCCATCACTGCGATTGCAACAAGATAAGAATGGACGATTTCCACGATTGAATGCACATGGCCATCCAGATTCTACCTTCTCCGGTTGAGGGCGTGCGCACCATCAGGCTCCTCCAAAATCCCGTCTTCGTAACGCGATCGTAAATTGGGAAATGCGTCACCTCACGAAGAAAGTGCTGCACGTAATAAATCCACTGAGATGAAGAGCCTTTCCATATCCCAAAGATCTTCATCCCTACCTGCATGGACGCGGCCAATTTCAAAGCGGCTGGTGAAACATTTCGGCACCCTTGCGGCGCCTGCATACAACACGACTCATCTGTCAATCAACGGTGGGCAAAGAACGAAGTTTATCTGAAAACGCACCAGAACATTCACTATCCCATCCTCAAACAAGCCCAACATGAAGCCAACTGTGATGTTGCCCTCAAGATCCTTTCCAATTCCAAATTCCACTTTTGTTCGGTAACCTTCAGTGACAGGCGATGGAATAGGGCTTTCAAGGGGACATGGCAATCCACGGTTTTTCTTGAGCCTGAAGATAGTGTATTATTAAAATTAGAAGTGCATCCGCAAAGGGGCGATCCCTATGAATACTAACGCGCTGAGCAGCCAGGGTAAATCCTGCTGTGCCCGTTTCCACGAAATCAGATCCATCCGTCTCTTCTCGTCACGCTTCTCCTTATAGGATTTCGGGGGACCCGCGTTCCCACTGCCGGCCTTGGGAACTGCTTCCTGCACATTTTTAGCGGCGCCTTCCTCATTTACAGTGACGTCTGGCGGCGTTTCCATCTGCTGTGGCTCGTTCTTGTTTTGCAACGCAAGGGCAAGCTCCGCCAACTCTTCCTCTTTTTGCATTTGTTCATATTCACCCCTAACCCTCTCCTTCGGGAAGAAGTTCCGCAATCTAGTTCCAAAACCTTTCATCACGCCACCGATAATATCATGTTTCTTTGCCAGTTGCTCAGGGTAAGTGAGTCTCCAGTACGGGGTAACTTGATCAGCGAGACGCTCCTCGGCAGGACGGTGGTCCACCTTTGGAGTTCTGATGTTTGGTTTAACGTCCTCCACCTCTTGAACGTCAATTCTCTTTCCGTCAAACTCTATGCCCTGGAGATGTCCCTTTGCATACGCCGCCTGTTCCACAGTCTATATTTACAGCATTGGAAAGGAGGTCAGCCTGCAGTTGGAGTGAATACAAGTTAGCCACTCCACACATTCACCGTCGTACTTTAAATCTAACGAAGCAGTGGGTCCATTTTGGGGCCTTTTTGATCCTGTGATATTCTGCGCCAGCGCGTTTCAGCAGCTTCTCAATGCTGGCCTTGTTTGCGTAACTTTTTAAGTTCAGGAGCTTCAAGGTAGGTAGTTCACCACCGGCTTCGTCCTCTTCGCCGTCGTGCCTCTCCTCTTCAACCTCGGCGCCTTGGTTCGTCTCCACCTTCACCTTGGCGATGTCCACATTCTGGGGTTCAGGTGCGACACGAGTTTCTGCAAGACTTTCAGCCTCCATGGTCTCGGTTTTCGCTTTCTTTGCCGGTTCGTCTGGGAATTCTTCTCTTGGGCGCTTTGGCGCGGTCATTTTGTTGGGAATTGCGATTCCGCAAGAAATGAAGAAGAAAAAAACAAGGAAGTTGGGCGGTGGGGTTATGTCAGCAACAAAATTATGGCGGTATAGGTATCCGCCCCTGATGGTGCAGCGGATAGCTCACTGAACATCATCTTGTAAAATACATGTTTTTCGTTTTTTTCTGACGTTCATATTATAGGATCCATGTCAGGGTTTGTGCAGCAGAGAGGGAGGACATGAACGAGTCGCAACCCACAATGGAAATCTTCTTGAAGAACCTTCAGAGTCGTAGTGTAAATTATCGATTCAAGATGTGGGGGAAAGACAGAAGTTGAATTTTCATTGAGATTTGGGGAGAGACAGAGGCGATGTCCATGGCAAATCATCGTGAACACGCCATCAGACCGTTTGATATCATGCTCCACAGATCACTGATAAAGTCCCCAAAACCCATTTCTTCGCATACGATCTGCAAGGTATGAAGGCACCCTCAATGCCCCTTCTCACGAACATCTGGCTGCTTTACAAAGAGCTCCGTCCGCACCACCGAGGCACACTCAACGCCAACCCGCAACATGGTATTTTGTTGTGAGCATCGTGATACACTCTTCGCTCAAGAATCGCTTGTACACGTGATGAATCTTCGCAACCATAAGTAAGGCGGACCGGCATTGAAGGGCCGGACACCAGGCAAGGGTGCGGTGGATATGTGAACGTTCCGTTCACCTGGATACATTATCTACCCATACATCCGTTTTCACAATGTATTCGGGTGAACCAGGAAACAAATAGAGACGTCTCCTGTGTTCTTCCCCATTGGTGGGTGAACCCTGATTCCTTTGCGCACCAGTTAAGGGATGCGGATGATCATCGAGGTTCATTTCTGAAGAAATGAAGGGACCGCGAAGCGCGAAGTGGAGAAGAGAAGTCCATAATTTTTCTGTCGACTGTGGCGCAGGTTCCTGAACAAGCATGTGGCATCCTCCGGGTATCCAGGAAGTTGTCCGGCTCCCGCACGAACCAAGTTATATAGCATGATTTTACCATAAAGTCCATGCTCATGACGGTTCTTCTTTCAAAATCACGTTGTTCTCGGTTATACGTTAAATTTCATCCATCTGGTGGCCCAAACTTTGCTGATTGGCACCTTTGTGTTGGGTATCATCAAAAACGCAAAGGCTGTGCTTCGACTACGCATTATTTTCGTCGTATAGACGACACGCTTTCTGTTACTTCATTTACACAAGTCTTCGCGGAACCGTCATGGGGAGATGCTTCGGCCGGCCACGCCCAACGGCGGCCCATTCTCCTTCCCAGCAACACAACTAAATCCACCGGAGCTAACCAAAAATCAACGACCGCAGATATCGAATCCTCGCTCAAATCCACAGCTGACCCTCCCGCACCTGCAACGGCACACACCAAACTCCCTCTCGCAAATCTCTTTGGCAGCGTCTGGCCCAAATCAACCACCGTATATCCCACAAGCGTCCCAGCCAACACCATCACCAACCCCGCATCTTTCGCCTCCGCAAACGGGAAAAACACAACCCCAAACGCAAGCGCCCAGAATCCCAAACAAATATACCCGTACATCACCGCGACCACGCCACCGATCCCATACCGCGTCTGAAAGGTGAACGGAATATAGGACACGAAGGTAAATTGCACCAGCACGGCGGATTGAAGGAGAACGCGGGATGTGAGGATCTGGGAGATGGAGAGGCCCAGAGTGGTACATTCGAGGAGGATGAGGGCGCAGAGGGTGAGGAGAAGGAGTGGCGGGCCTGAGGTTTGCAAGGATGGGGTTCTGTAGACGATCCGGCGGAGGTGGAAGAGGGAGGCGAAGAATAGAATGACCATGGGCCATGCTATTGAGAGGGCTACTGTGGAACTTTGTATTTGGGAATGTGAATGGGTGAATAGAGATTCACTGGTTTTGGACGAAAGGGGCGGGGGACTTACTATTGCGTTAACCATTCGTGTATCCGATCGTGGTAATGATATCTTAGCCATGATGAAAACAGAACGAGACCAACGAGGGCAGACAGTAAGAGGAACACTCTAAAGTCAGTTCAAAATTAGGCGGGCATCACATCAGTGCTCAATGTCGACAGTACCCACAAAAAGATCGCACGTCCTGCAAATCTCACCTCCGTACAAATCCTATATCGCAAGGAAGTAGTATTCCAAAGAAATACCAATGAGCATCTCTCCACTCCGCCGTGACGTGAAACGTGAAACCAAAATCTCATCTCACGCCCATCATACCTCTCGACACGTCCACCCGCTCACCATTCGCGTCTTCTCCGACTGCGCCCACCATCCCACTCACGCTGCCATCGTCCACGACCCTTATTTCAACAACCTCAGATACGGCGCACTCCCACTGCGGAACAATGGTAATAGTGTCCTTCTCCAGCGCGTTGACAGGTGGTGTGGCGACAACACCGACTCCGAGTCCAAGTTCCAGGTCGGGGTCTTTGGAGGTACCCATAATCACGAAGCTGATTGCTCTCTTTAAACGACGTGGATGAAGAGATGACGGATGTTTCGTACTTTTTACTTTCAGTCGGGTTCAATCTCAGCAAAGAAGTGTTCTGGCGATAGAAGTCGGGTTGGGATCGTGGCAGGACACATCGTATTGCGCGAGGTGTTCAATGTTAAAGAATAGTCCGGATGACGCGTTTCCCCCAGCGCTTCGCGGAGAGGAGCGGCTCGGGTCCCCGTTTGATTTTGGCTCGTCTGCCTTTTGGTTTTGGGCCTTGGCGGAACCATAAGACCATAGGACTGTTCATTCATTCATCGCACATTGTTCTGGCATCGAGAGCTGCGCCACTTGACTTGACCAAGGGATGGGTATCCAGTTTTAGTTTTCCCTTTCCATCGACCGGAAACAGTCTCCCAACTCAAGACTGCCAATTATTGGTCTATTTCGTATATTCACCGCAGTCGTAGTTCTCTACCACAACCCATCTCCAGTCGTCCACCACTTTCGCACACGATCTATAACGCCATCGATTGACAGAGCAGGTCGGACATCAAGGAAGAAAGAAACTGTCCCAGGGTTTCCAGGTGCACCGCTGTAAAAGTCGATAACATATTTAACCTCTTTCCCGCAGCGGTCAACTGTCCAGTCGTGACGATCAAAGGGCAGAGCGTAGCTACATAAGGTTGAGCAAGCACACAATGAGACAACTCGGGACACGTCCGCGAGGAATAGGAGGAAAGGGTGGCCACTTACCCAAACAGCGACCGAATACGTGCTTTTGGGGTATAATCCCGTGGTCGTCCTTGGAATTTCAGCAACTTCGGTTGTCCACACGTTCTAAGTAGGATAAAGAGACGCACCCCTGTCAGTTTTTCCAGACCACCCATACCCTGTGCCGCGAATACGATTCGACCACCCACGATTTATACATCCCCTCCCACTCCAAAATCTTCCGCCAACATTGCTCATTGACAGCGTTGTGAATTGGTACCACCACTTCCATATCCTTCTCTTCGGGTTTCCAGCTTTTTCTTCGCATTGCGTTGAAAAACATCTGTTCCAGGTCAAATATGTGCGGCATCATCAGCGTCTGCTCATTCAGCACTGATATAACAAAACAATCGTGACTCAAATCCCACCTGCTCGCTAGGATATACCCACACCTTCCCTTCAAATTTGCCTCCCATAGGAATAGTACTTTCTTCCCTCTCAGTGGACAACGGAGCTTTTTGACCGGCCGCCGGCAATTGATTGGGCGGAGGCATGTTATTGCTTGGGTTGAGCTGAGACTCTTGCATTTCTGCGCTGTATGGGCAGCTGTTTGCATCGAGGGATAAGGGGTTCTCTGGAACGGGTGGGTGGCCTGGTGGAAGCTTCGCGGAGGGGGACTGGGAGTGGTCTACAGGACACGTTTGCGGGGAACTGGGCTCTGCCATGATGCTGAAAGTGGGCGGAGAGGTGTTTTTAGTTCAAGTTCAACGCATTGCGCGTTTCGTTCCAGCCCAGTTTCACGCACGCGTTAGACCAAACACCCACCGTTTTGAAGAGGGAGCAGAGCGAATGTAATAGAGCGCGTGGAAACAAAAAGGGCGAACGTTAGTTGTGTGCTATTTCCTTGTGATCTGTAATTTTCGTAAGTTGGAAGAAAACCTGGGGGAGGAGGATGATGACTGGAAATGAAATGAAATGGTCTGTGTCACGTCGACGAAGACAAGCTTGGAGCCGTGGAGTTGCTTGGGGGGCGGATTCGCATTGAAGGTGATCTTTCCGTCAGCTCTCGCCAAACTCAATTCTCCTTCGCGCCAAACAATCTCCACGGCATGACCCCCGCACCTTCACGACAAACTCCCAAAACGCCGGGCTCTCTTCCAAAACCGCTCCTTTCAATCTTCTCGCACACTCCTACAACACCCACTCCTCCGCCGAACGATGATATCGCAGCGCAGCGTGCAGCTTCGCAGCTGCGTCTCAAGGTCGCTTGGGACGACATTTGCGAAAGATACGGCCGTGAATTCGACGATGCAGACGAAATAGATCTCGTGACGTGTGAAGTTGTCGTGGACAAAGGATTCATCAGGAATACGCCTGTCCGTGCTTTTGGGAAAACGTTTATTGGCGAGGGGGTGGACGAATCGGATAGCAGCGAGGATGACGAGGAGGAAGAAGAAAAGTCTGCTGATTTACCATTAGGAGCGTCTCCGAAACAGGCTGAGTTTGAACCTCGAACCGGGGAATCGCCACGGAAAGGGAAGGTTTCAGTTAAACGTGAAACTGAAATCATCTTCGACGACGACGCTTTTGAGAATATCCTCTCTCCCTCGCCGCTTTCGAAATTCTCAGGCGTGCCTTCATCATTCCCATCCACTCCGACGCCTGCCCAACGACATCGTCCCAGTCAACCGCGCTCGCCGCTCGAGTCCGCAACCAATAGGACCAGGCGGATGAAGTCAGAAACACCACATTTATCCATATCCGCACCGCCAGAACCTATTCTGCGCGATGAAGCTTTTTGGGCATATCTAGAATTCCATACTCCATATGATCCACTCACTACCCCGCAAAAAACGATTGACGCGGAAAGGGCAAGATGGGTGCGCAATCGCGGGCAAACCACTGGCGGAAAGGGGCGACAAAAGCGAGGAGGAACCTTGAAAGAAGAGGAAGAGGATAAAGACATCGTCAGAGAGTTGTTGCGACCAAAAAAATCGCAGAGGGGTGTAACAAAGAAAAGGGAACGGCCGACGAGAAAGAGGATTGGGGTCATTGGGCGTAGTGTGTCACCGGCGCTGTCAAGGTCGGCGCCGAGGCTGGGCAGTGGAGGGACGCTGCGCTCAGTTGGGATGAAGGCAATGGAGGAGCCTTTCGGAACGCCCTGCCCGATAGGACGCAAGCGCGGTCGTCAACCGCGGTCAGGAAGGCACAAGTCGCCGACTCCCGTATTGACTGCTGCGGAAGGGGGTTTGAAGTCATCGTTACGGTCGGCAGACAGACGGAAGGATGTGGCGGAGAGTGGGCGTGTGGAAACCTATCCTGAAAAGGGAGGCGCAGGGGGGCGGGATTCAACAAGGTCGAGAACGCCGTCCCTAGCACCAGGAGACGATTCGGTCATTAGCGACGGAAGAGATTCTTCAGTAGTCGGCGAAGATGTGGAGTCGCACGTCCAAAGTCATGGTGAATTCCATATGGAGGGCATCGAATATCCTGACACTCTCGACCGTAAACCTGATGGTGCGTTGAGTTTTGAACCTTGCCTTATTTACTACCGCACTCTAATTCTCATGACATCTATGTTTAGTTCCACGATGGCTGACAGAGTTAAGGTGTTTCGGGCCTGGGTTATGCAAGAAGGAGTATTGTTTTTCATGCACGTAAAATCGACGTCCTCTTCGGTAATTTATGAATCTTTATCAGGGTAGCCCTCTTGGTAAATGTACATAACGTTCATTGGAAGAAAAATAGTAGATTATTCCTTCATGCTCAGATTTTTATTCTTTCTTGGTCCAGGACAAATATGGACTTAGGCGCTGCCCTATCTAATTTGGCAAACAAATTGTACTAGGGCTTTCAAAACGACTTCGTCGGTACAGAAAGTTAAATTTGACACGTATTTAATCCAAGGACATGCCATATTCGATGTATTTACAAAAAAGAATACCTCCTCCCCTCCACATCACGCATATTCTGCTCGTAATCACAAATCACTAGCATTTGCCCATGTGCTACCCGCAAAGACACACCAGCACTTCACACATACTCTTCTCACTTAATCAATCTTCTGCTTCCTCTTCAGCTTCCGCCGTAACATTTTCATCCTTGACACGACTGTCGCGGGTTCCGTCCTTCTTCAAACCTCCGTGATCCCTATCCCACCAACATGAAGGTAAATATGTGATAATCCCAAATATTAAACCGAGGAGGTACTCCATCCGGCAGGAATACTACTTACTTTGGCCTATACGACCCTCCCTGCTCCTCCGAGGTCGGGGTAGTGTCGACCTTCTCCTCGGTGACGTTGTCCTCCTTAACGCGTTTATCCCGCGAGCCGTCCTTCTTGAGGCCGCCGTGGTCCTTGGGGTGGTAGATGTGGGAGCTGAGAATATTGCAGGTTTCGGCGGGTTAAGCGCATATGTACTGCTGATTTATTGAAGAAAGAAGGTGCACGCGGTTACCTTTCATCAGACATTTTTTATTTCGCCAATAGAAATGGAAGTAGTGAAGGATCGGACGGTCCGAGTTGTATTTCGGTTTAGATGTGATTTTGCCCACGAAATGGGGAGATTTGGCCCTCTTTTTATCATCCGTCTCCCGTGCGGAGAAATTCCGAATCCGTGACGTTATTTCGTCTTGGGATCGGGACACATCTTTGAAAGTCAATCGAGTACTTCGGGCTCTTCAGCCATTTGAAACGCGGCTGGTTTGCAAGAGAGGTCTTGTCATCACACGCAACAGGTGGAGGAACAGACTTCTCATGATGATGTTTCATGCGGGTATGTAGGTATCCCGTTTGTCGCAGGGGATTTGACATGTTGCGCAGGATCGACGCGTTTGTTCGACACGGTGTGCTCGGTGCGCTACAATGGTCATTAATGGGAAAAATTGCTGCGTTTGTCGGAATCGTTGTGGTTAAGGTGTTTTCCCCATCGAACCAGAAACGAGCATGTTCATCCTTACAACGGCCAATACCTAACGCCCGAGAACTTCTAATATATATTCAAAATGAAAAAATCTACACAATTTTCTTCTTTTAATTGCTTCCTTTCTCCTTTCCCACAAATGCATTTTGTTGAATTTGCTATACCGATTTCATTTTATCCCCGCAACTACCGCGCCACAGCTTGAACCATCACTTCCTCTGCAACCAGTCGATTTGAGCTCCCATATTCTCCATTAAATGTAATGCGCCTCCCTGATGGGATCATCTCCACGTTTGCTTCTTCGTGCTCTGTTAGTTGGGCCTCTAGGCTTTTGCGGGCGGTGCAGAATAGGCATCTGTGTTTGGGGAAGAGCAGAGTTAACAAAACGGTCCACGATGTCAATCCGCAACGGCATACCAAAAAAACTCACGGTAGGCAGCAGCAAACGCAGCAGAATATCAGCCCCAGAATGATGAAAAGCGGAATGAAAATGACCGCCGTGCTTGGGGATGAATTGTCGCTCTGGAGACGCTTGACCAACAATCCCATCCCGACATACAAAAAGATCGAAGTGATGATAAACATGAAGATTCCGAAGGTGAGGGCACTCTTCCGCTCGCTCTTGCGCTCGGTATCCACAAGTGCCGCTCGACGATACGCCCCTACGGCCAACACAATCCCCAGCAGCTGTGTAGCCCCCCAGATCCACGTCGGCAAAAACACGATTCCCCACCCAGCCGTAATCGCCCCATCGACCTTGGCGGCAAGAAGCGCCAACTGCGCTATTCTCAGGATCCAGAAACTGTACGCATCAAACGCCAGCATGGCCAATTCCGTTGGTTTTAATGGTCGCGGTTCGATAATCTGCGCTTCTGGGTCCGTTGGAATGTCGATTACTCCTTCCCGCACGGTTTTGACCAGTCCCCTCGTTATCGAGGCAAAGTTTAACGCTTCCAGCACGAACCATGGTGCAAACACCACCGCCCATGACCAGTCGATTTTCCCATCCAAACGCAGCACGATGAAAATTTGGAAGAGCAACACAAGTAGGAAACACAGTATCCGATATACTCTGCTGGATGAAGACTTTATCTTCTTTTTTTTCCGTCTGCGCTCTCGTTCCTGCTGAGTAGCGTTACGGTCTTCGTTGAATTCGTCTTCGTCATCTTCATCCTCTTCCGTTCCTCTTGACGTTCTTGTCATCACTAAGACCACAAAGGCGAAAAAATCGACAATGAAAAGAGGTATGGCCACAACCGCCCATGACCACGCCACTTTTCCGTCTGCCCGAGCCGAGACGAATGATGGAAACATAATGAGCAACGCTGCCAGGCAGGTACCAATGAAAAAGAACCAGTGGCTGCAACAGCAATGCGGTAGAAAACTGTTCAGCCTACACATCGCGCATTGCAAAAGCAAACAATTCATACTGACACATAGAGCATCACATCCGGATCGATGAAAGGAGCTACATCCCTGTTCACCATGATCACCGTCAGCACCCAGATATAAGCGCCATCAAATGACAGCACTTCCTACCCCATTTGTTGCAGAATATTGACTCCCCGCTCCCCGTATTTGTCGTATATTTGCCTTTGCTTGTCATCGCCTTTTCAAACCCAGGGACGTTAACCCTCCACTCGTTCTGACGCAAGTCGCAAGACAAGGAAACCTACTCAACACTTCGTACGCCCGACATACAGCTTGAAATCGCTCTGCTGCCTCAGCGTTCTGGCCAACTTTGTCAGGATGATACCGGAGAGCTTGGCGACGATAGGCCTTTCAAGAGGGATTTTTGATTTTACACAAATAGGGTTTGGAACAGTGTCAAATTCAAGCATTTCCACTGTCTCTCCTGTGACACACACACACACACCCTCCCCTGCAGCATTGTTGCGACGTGCTACCTTTTTAATAGCGTCCTGGTCCGCATTTCTCTCGATTCCAAGAATCTACAAAACCGCAGAATTTCATCGTTGAGTGTATGCACCACAGTGGTAAACAAAAGGGGGTTGTCTTGGCGCCGTCGGGTACCTGATAAAAGTCCCTTGAGGGACCTGCGCCAAGATCGTCCAACGAAGGTGAAGCCATAGTCGGGAACCCCTTGGGACGAACTGTGATATTCTGGCAAGTGGCCGGCCGGAATGGGGTTGTCCAAAAGAAGCTGGTTGGATTTTGTAGTGTTTTGAGTGTTTCTTGGGATTTTTGGAGGGAAACCAGCGGGTGGCTGAGCTGCTTGAAGCATTGTTTTATGCATGCGCGGTGCGCATAATTTGGTCATAGCGCATCATAACACCGAGAATATAAAAGCGCGAATTCAATTTCAAGTTTTTCCATCTCCCCAAACGAAGTTTGAAGATGCCAGACCTTCTTACGTTCCAGGAAGCAGCCTCCCGCTTCATTCCCACAGAACCCACAAATCCCCTCGATATCCACTGTCCCTTTTGCAACTGTTGCGTTCTAAAACGCAACGTCGGCTCCCGCGTCGACTTGGACCAGCTCGGTCATGACCCAGTACGTTCCTTGTTTTTCGCTGTGAACCGCCGCGCGTCTTTGTTGGGCGTTATCTTATTCTTGCACGCCGCATCATTGCAAGGTCCCGCTTCCCCCGCTTCCCGCTCCCACCTCATCTCCTGCTCCCGCACAACCCCCACAACCCCC
The DNA here is from genome assembly GCA_027604605.1 of Borealophlyctis nickersoniae. Lineage (NCBI taxonomy): Eukaryota > Fungi > Chytridiomycota > Chytridiomycetes > Rhizophlyctidales > Borealophlyctidaceae > Borealophlyctis > Borealophlyctis nickersoniae. The sequence continues at coordinate 14,359 of JADGKA010000115.1, read as the reverse complement.
CTTCTTTTGGCTGCTCTCAGACATGATGGCATTCGAAAACGTCGGATTTTCAAATCCGCTCTCCGCTACACTCTCCTCCCCACACGCAACAACGCCTGCAGTCTCCCCTTCCCCTTCTTCAACAACTAGATTCCTCTCTTGTGCTGACTGTGATGTGGGTCCCATCGGATATCATGTGGTATTACCACAGGAGGACAACAATCGAAAGATTTATGCCGTGGCCGCTGACAGGGTCAGATACAAGGCGGATCAATGACCAGCGCTTCTGGAGGCCCCTTCCTTCCTATTCACAACTGTGTCTTTCTTGCATCGGCCACCGTGAAATATATATGCATCCCTTTTTTTGCTCTTCCAAATAGCACTCTATTTGACCAGTCCTTTCAAGATAAAAAACAAGTGAGAAAACACTAATGATGAGGAAACTAACAAGAATCAGTCAGGATGGCGGCAGTTCCATCAGAATGATTGCCACTCGTCGTCATCATCACTACTCTTCCCCTGCGCCTTGGCCGCCGCCCCACTTCCGCGTGCCCGAGCATTCGATAATGACGAACTGCTCCCACTGGTTGTCATCCCACTACCACCACCACCAGCCTGCTTCGGGGGCTCGGAATGTTCAGTTGTTGACCAGTCATCGTCCCCACCGCCCTTCCCCCAACTACCCCAATCCTCATCCACTCGCTGCTGCTGCTGTTGCTGCTTCGGTCCATCGGACACACCCATGCTGCTCCAAAAATCTGGTTCCTCGTTTCGTGCAGCAGAGCTGGCGGTGCTGCCATAACCAGCATCTTGCCGCGCCGGAGCGTACCGACCACCGCTCCCTCCGTGGGCGCCAGCGTTGTTCGGATCAACCAAGTTCGCTGCATATGAGTAACCCACAGACCCAATATCCGACACCTGTTTTCAACAACAGTCAGTCGAACGATAGTAAGCTGCAATGGTACACAAGAAAATCACCTTCTGTCCAAATGTGGATACGTAGCCAGTCACATTGTTTCTCAATTCCGGGTCTCTCATCGCAGCAGCCGTGGGTTGAATCACATTTTCCGTGACCTACACAAAATCACATTAGCCGATCCATCCGAAAGAATACAACCAAATCTATCGTTCCCCACCTTTTGCCCGACCATCTCCGCCGTCGACACAGCGAGCTTCGCGCCTTCAACCACCGTGTTCCCCAACACCCCAACGACACCGGGCGCTTTGGATGCCAAAAAGCCCCACCCTTTCGTCAACGCGCCCAACGGATCTTCCAAGAGATTCGCTGCACCTTGGTCCGGTGCACTAGACTGGACTGCACGAAAAACCAGTGTCAGACGGATACGGAAAATCAGCGAAACAGGCAAAGTGCAGATTCATCAACTTTACAATTCGGATTGCCAAACCCGCCGTACTTTCCACCCTGGCTCGGCGCCACGTCCGCCGACCGATTGGCGTTTGCGTTGCCCAATTTCTTTGAAAAAGCATTGTGTAACTTTCGTCAGGCAAAGAACGCATTTCGCCGGCCGCAACCTTCCCGCTTAAACGCGTCTCACCGCAAAATACTCCTCGTTTCGAGCCTTATCGGGAGCAAATCCTCCATTGCCGCCACCGCCCGACCCAAAGCCACTGCTATTGGACGAGAAAGACGTGGCGCTGGCCGACATGTTTCGCCCAGGGGCCGGGCTGCCATTGCGCGGCGAGCTAGCGGCATTTTGTCTGGGCAGAGTAGAGGGACGGGGAGATGACGACCGAAGAGGGGCTTTCCATGGCCGACCTTCGCACTCTGCGGTGAGCTATGGAAGTAATGTCAGTACCAAAGTAATTTCCAGTAGATCTGTAGTCCATGGCTGCATTTACTTTTTCCTTGTATTGCCGGGCGAATTCGCTAAAGACGCACAACGTGGTGAGTCCACCCAAAGTTTTACGAACCCCATCCACAAGCATGTCGTACCTTTGATACTTCTCCTGCATCAGAAGAAATAAGACACGTCAGAGTCACATTATGAGTACCTGCTCCACTTCCTGTTCCAATTGTACCTGTATCGTCATTCCCTCTCTGTAATCTTTGAAAAACTTGTCGATAATAACGTTCAATTTTCCACGACTCCGGCCAAGCAAAAAACTAACCTGGATGCGATTTGAAAAACTCGAGCGCTTTCTTATTTCCACCCATCTGCATCCTCTTGACTTGATCTTCGCTCCATTTGTCCATAGTGACGGAACGAACAAACGTTACATGCACACCCTAATACGTTGTGACCCGCTTGAATTTCCTGCAAATTGACAATACGACCAAGAATGGCAAAATCCGGCAAATGGAAAGCTACCAGACTTCTATGGACGCCCGAGCACTCGAGGCAGAAGAAAATTCCATAGGTCACACTTGCCCATTGTGGGGCATGCGCTCCTGTTAACAACGCGCGGGAGGAAAAGAATCTGTGAGGAGACAGCGCGACCATCGAGGCGCGCAACGCAAGTCTTTCAAAACCTCTCACCACAGTCTATACATATTTTGTTGTCCTCGCGTCGCTGAAGCTCGAGAAGCGTTTGCTTCAGAGGATCCATCGTCAAGATTGGAATGGGTGCGAGTATTTGGGAACGGTTCCGGAACACCTGAAACACAAGCAAGACGCCCATGGCTCAACTGGGAACATGATTGGTGGATAGTTTTTTGCGCCGCATCTAAGCCCCGGAAAGTTACAGGCGACTATCAGGGTCGATGGGGTCAAAATCCGAAATCTTGGGTGAAGGATCGCGCCGTCGCACAGACTCCGACCGATCGAAGGCGGTCGCACTTGGAACCAGGCGGAGAGCGTTGCATGGAGGAATGAACCGCCGCCTGAAACCTCCCAACGCCATAGATTCCTCCTCCTTGCTTTGCCTTTTGGCGCAGGCCCGCTCCTGGACCTGAACTAAGGCGACGTAGGACCTCCTTCCCCCTCGTGAAAAGTGCCCGGGTCAGAACAATGTCGGTTCAGAAGGACTCCTCATTGGACAACGTCCGAGGTACGGACAAATTTCCACGCTATTTTGCACTGCCTGCGGGCACGCTGTCCACCTCAAACTGTGCATTCCGTATTTCAGAGTCTGTTGGCGAAACCGTCATTCCCGTGGACGTAGCAGCTGGAAACGGCGCACTGCCAAAGAATGGAGACGCCAACAGCTACGCTGCGGGTGCGGACCGGTATCGGAAGGCTCAAACGGAGCGGAAGAGCTATCAGATGAGGGCCTTGGTACGATCTTTCTAGTCTGAGTCCATGAGTATATTCTCAAGATTGGCTGACGAGGATCGCACTTCGCACAGGGACGGAAAACCCTTTCGTATCAGAAGCGTCAAATGTTTACAAATATCTGCTGCATCAGGTCCGTTCCGGATCACAGTAGATGGTGTGCCCTTTCCCGACCATCTTACTCACCAGAATGGAATTGATGTTGGCAGTTGTTGTCCACTTCTCATGGTTGTTATCTCATCAATTTTGGGGAAGGTGATTCAAGGATTGATTGATAAACAACAGCAAATCATGGGTGGGTAATCTCGAAACACGGTTCTCTTTGTGCGTGCAGTTTTGCTGATTTGGTTTGCTCGCAGATGTCGTTTTTTGCTCCAATCTTCCCGCTCTGAACAATGTCAGCTTCCCCATTTTCAACCTCTCCGACCCTGCTGTCCCCACGACTCCTCGTGACTCCATTGTAGGCGCCAAACAGGACAAAGTTTATCATGTAAACTTCCAGTTACCCCCGGGCCAGTACTTTGCTGCCGGGAGTGCTGCGTCTGCCCTTGGGGGCCAGCAGCCGTGCGTTATGGAGTTTACGAAATTTTACCCAACCACTGGGGGGCCGTACGGATCAGACCCGCAGATTGGCCCTAACGAAGCGTGGACGGGTTTGGATAGGTATTGCTTCACTCCTTTGCTGTTCAGGCGTTTTACATGAGTGTTGATTTTCCGCCTCTCTTGGGTATCCCACGTAGTACCTACACCCACGAACCTCGTCGTGGATGGCTGTCTCCCTCCTCCTCCCCCCCGCTTGCTCGCAGCCTCCTCCAATGGCAACTCCGCCCATGGCTCCTCTACTCCCTCGGTGACGGGGTGGACCCCGCCCTCATCGGAACCCGACCTGGCCCGGCCACGGTCCCCATCAACGATGTCATCGCGGGCCTGAATAGCACCGCTCCGGGTCCCATCACGGGGTTCCCCACAAATTCAACCAACGGAGTGGTGAGGATTCCGTTCGTGCCTGCCTCGCAGGCGGGTGGTCTTTTGGGAACGATTGAGTGGAGGTTGGCGGTGGAAGCTGAGACGACGGCTAGTGGAGCTGGTGGGCCAGGATTCGGTGTGCAGGGTGTTACACCCGTACCATACTATAACTTGGTACGTTCGCAATGGAGAGGAGTGGCCATTTTGGCGGTGCTTTGTCACTCAATGGGAAACTCTTGTTCTCAGACTGCGGGCAACACTCCGGAATCTTTGGACGATGCACTCGGAAACGCCATTCGAGCAGTCATTGATCGCCTGGCGACCATTGATAAACACGTTCTTTTCGATACCTCACCCTCTGACACGGACGTGGCAGGATTCCTCGTCAACGCATCTATCGCAGTCAAAAATATGCCTTACGGAGGTAAGAGAAAAGCCGATCTACGGTGCACGGTTGGGTTTTGCTAAAATGTTGTTTGTATCTCGTTTTAGCAATTTACTTCCGCGAAATCAATCACCCCGCAAAAACCTACAAATATACGCTACAGATTGCAAATGATCTCCGTCTATCCAGGGGCGCTGGTTTCCCTCCTCAAGGTCTCCGCCAAGTGTTACAGCAATCACAATTAGGCAACGCATTCCGTACGTGCTTGTTTAGACAGTTTGCGGTTGGGATGCTCTTTTTCGTTACGTGACCAGCAGATTACTTATCACACAACCGTTCACCAAAAAACAGTACGAAATAGCAACATCACAGCACTTTCCTCTTCAGTAATTTCGCAATCCACCCGCTCGATGCCAAACCTCCAATCCACTTCAATTGATTTGCCGATAGGGTCGTTTATTGGGCGGATCCTGTTCCCTTTTGGGTTGAGTTTCTTGTTGCCCATTTTTGTGATCATTATCGTGAAGGAGAAGGAGGATCGGATTTTGATTATGATGCAAATGGTTAGTTCAGTCTGTGGTGACCGCACTTTGGAACTAGATGGGTCTTGACCGAGCGTTTCCTTATTGCCCAAAAACCACAGAACGGATTGAAAACTTGGACGTACTGGCTCACCCACTACGTCCACTTTTACGTCCTGCATGTTCTTTCCTCCGCGGTTTTCTTAATCGTCGGACGAGTCATGCGGCTGGAATTTTTCACGAGGACGGATCCGGGATTGCTTATTGTCATGTTTTTCCTTTGGGGCCACGGTGAGAATACTTTTGGAGTTTTTCACAAGCGCTGCGAGCGAGTTCTAATGTCCGCTTTGTTTCACAGTGCAAGTAGCGTTGGCGCTCTTTTTTGCCACTTTCTTTAGCAAGAACCGAACGGCTCTAGGTGGGTTTCATCCTTACTGTCCCGCCCAATACCAGTGACTAATCTTTGTTGCCACCCTACCCACCCAGTAATCGTCTTCCTCATCGTCCTTTGCGGAGTCATTGTCTCCCTCGCCACCGACCAACTTTTCGGCTTCACGGCTCCCGCACCCAAAGCCTACCTCATTTGGCCACCATTCGCATTCTACCGCGTCCTCTCCGTCGTCAATACCGCAGCTTTCAGTCGCCGGCAGTTGCGTCCCTACACGATGTCCCGCGTCGTTCCGGGCGACGAGGTGTTCACCGCATTCATGTTTTTGATTGTGGAGATTTTTGTGTTCTTGGCTGCCGCGTTTTATGCACAGACAGTGATCAAGTCTGAGTTTGGGGTGGCAAGAAAGTGGTACTGGCCAATTCAGCACTTGTTGGGAAAAGGGAAAAAGAAGGAGAAGGAAAGGGCAGTAGCGGGGGTAATCATAATGTCGATTTCATTTTTGATCGACCTCGCATACTGACATCAGTTTTCACACAACAGTCGGACGAAGAAATTGGCGGAAGCAACCAAACCCTTGTCCGCACCGAAGAACTCAATCACGAGGACGACGACGTTCGCGCCGAACGCCTTCGCGTCCTCTCCAACGCCCACAGTCCCGCATCGCCACTGATCATGCGAGGCATGCGTAAAGTCTACCAAGGCCGATCTGGGCGCGGCGAGAAGCTCGCCGTCAAGGACGTGACACTGGCTGTGGAGGAGAATGTGGTGTTTGGATTGCTGGGTCCGAATGGGGCGGGAAAAACGACATTGATTAGCATTTTGACGGGGTTGTATGAGGCGACGGAGGGAGAGGCAACGTTGGCGGGGTATAACATCATGAGGGAGAAGGAGAGTGTGTATAAGGTCATTGGAGTATGTCCGCAGGTCAGTTGTTTGTTTTTTGCTGTTTCGTGGGTGTCGACTGTTAATGCTGACCGCAGCGATCGATCGTCTTCATGTAGCATGATATTCTCTGGGAGGATCTCACAGTAGAAGAACATCTTCTCTTCTATGCGCGGCTGAAGGGCGTTCACCCATCCAAAGAAAAGGCGGTTGTCGAGGCCTCTATGCGCACTGTTCAGTTAAATGGGGCTTTCGCCTCACGACTGAGCAAGGGACTATCGGGGGGCGAGAAGAGACGGTTAAGTATTGCCATTGCATTGGTGGGAGAACCCGCGGTGGTTTTTTTGGATGAGCCAACGGTATGACTGAAAAACGCGTCGTTGCGGTATGCATGTGGAGGTCGGGGTCTGACTTTATGTCTGCATTTTAGACTGGGCTCGATCCCGAAGTACGTCGTCTAATTTGGAATATTATCAACCAAGCAAGAGAAGGCAAAACCATCATTTTGGTGGGCACCCGACCAAACGTCTCTTCTACTTATCTTCCATCACTCGGACACTGCAACTAACTTCAAAACATTGTGCCATTTCTCTGCACAGACCACCCATTCAATGGAAGAAGCCGAAGTCCTCTGCCAACGTATCGGCATCATGGCCAAAGGCACGCTCCGCTGCCTCGGCTCCCAACTTCGCCTCAAAGACCTCTATGGTTCCGGATTCAAACTTTTCTTCTCCGCTCGCCCTGAATCTGTCGCTACCGCGTCGGCATATATTGAATCCCTGCTGCCACCGGGGAATTATACAAAATTAGACTCGTTTGCGGCAAATACGAGCTACGAGTTCACGAATGAGAAGGGGTTGGTGGGGCGTGTCTTTGAGGAGGTGGAGAGTCATAAAGGTGAAGTGGGGATTTTGGACTGGGGGTTGAGTCAGACGACGTTGGAGGAGGTGTTTGTGAGGTATCGTTGGCCTCTCTTGAAAATTTTTCGACGAAACATGTGCTGAATCCCTTGTGTTCCGAACAGAATCATCTCGGATGCCGAGGCTGAAGCCGATTGATCTCCTTTCCTATTTTCTTTTGAAACCGATGCAGCTGGCTCTTCATTCCCAATGTATTGTTTTGAACGTGCCGTTTTATTTCTGGTTTGTCAGCTTTTCGTGTCACGGAACGTGGGGAAGTTTAGCGTCCCTCCATGTACAATAGTGCGACAGTATAGATTGAAATCACTATTAAATCACTATTAAAATCACTATTACCGTTATCATTTGAGTTTCGTGGGCTAAAAACTGCGGACCAGCAAGGAACCCGGCCCCCACAGAGACCATTGACGCCGTGTCGATGCCCAGTTCACTCGTCATTTCACACTCAATCTGGCCCAGTCTTGAACCAGCGCAGTCTGCGGAAAAAGAAAAACACTAATCTTCCTTTGCTTTCATTCCACACAGTTTGTCCAGCAAAAATCATCGCACAACAAGAACATAATAAATTAATTAAACTGCGAAAACCAACCCCAATCATGAACAATCACTTCATTTCTTCCCCTTCGCATCCCCACCCTCCGCCTTTGCTTGTTCTGCCACCGGCTTCATAATAGTTAATTTCCCCGTCGCACCCGCCCGTGCAGCCATCAGCTTTTCCGTTTGGGTTATTGAGCGGGCTGCGAGTTTCTGTTTGCGAGTCGTTAGAGTCTTCGAGCGGATGAGAAGAAAACGGGGGCGGCAAGGAGGAAATACCTTGGAGAGAGATTTTTGGGATATCAGAGCTTGTTTTTTGGGTGCGACGTATTTGCCGGCTGTGGCAGGGAGGAAGGTTGGGATTAATGAGAGACAGGGAGAGCAAATATTTGAAAGAAGCAGTATTCCCTACCCCGTTTCTTTGGTCCCGAAAGCTTCAGGTCCCGTTGCTTTTTAGAAGCTTCGGATTTTTTGGCAGCTCCGGAAGAAGACTTTTTGATGTTTCCTTGTGCCATGGAGATTTGGGGGAAGTGGGAGAAGGTGTGGGTGCAGCAAAAATCTGAACGCGCGCAATGAAACCCAGGGTTTGTGCAACCCTCAACCATTTCCACATTGCGATCTTCAACATGTCCAAACCAGCACCTCGCGCTCGTCCAGTACGATACTGGCCCGGAAAAGCTCCAAAGGGAGCGGAAGAGCACCCATCGTCTAGCGACTCGGAACAGGATGACGACGACTTTAGAACAAAGAATGAGTTTGAAGCGCCCAAGAAAGAGGAGGAAATCACCGAGTTTGCTGCTGGAAAGACAACATCGGTTCAGGATGCGCAGTCAGATAGACGGTTGCGGCGCTTAATGCAGAGTCGGGCGGAGAGGGGGGAGGCCAAGGAGGAAGAGGCGGAAGAGCGGCCAGGGCGGGGGAGAGCTAGCAGGGTGGAGACTGTAGAACCGGTGAAAGAAGGTGGGTCACCTGCGCTACGGAGATTCCGTTTCCCTGGCAGTTGCTTACATTTTTTGCTTATTAGAGGAAAGTGAGGAGGAGGATGAAGAAGGTGCTGAAGAGCGGCGACGCAGGCTGAGGGAGCGGGCACTACAGAAACGAAAGGAAGAGGATGAGGCGTTGGAGCCCGAGGAAGACGAGGTGGGTGTTGTTCGCGCTCAATGTCTCGGGGAGATAGAGTATTCATGACTGGCTGCCGTTGCAGGAAGAGGAAGAAGATTCCTCTTCTGAATATACCACAGACTCGGAAGACGACCCCACACCCTCCAGAACGCTGATGAAACCTGTATTCATTCCAAAGTAACTTTGAGCTGCTGGCAAACCCTTTGCTCGAATGTTTTCTGATGCATCGGGTATCTTAGGAAACATCGAGAAACGATCCTGGAAAAGGAGCGATTAGAGAAGGAGGCGGCAGGGGCGGAGGAAAAGCGGTTGAAAGAGATCGAGGAACGGAAAAAGGAGTCGCACGATATGGTGGCGGAAGAGCTGCGGAAAGAAACCGTTGCAGGTGCGTGTCGGAGAGATCGGAAAATTTCACAGTTGCCCGTGGTTGGTCTCGTTTTACTTACTACTTGCTGCAGTTGAAGCGGCCAACGGCCCAGTCGAAGTGGACGACAAGGATGGCGTAGACGAAGATGGAGAGTACGCCGCCTGGAAACTCCGCGAACTCCGTCGTATCAAACGCGACCGAGACGAGAAGGAAAACCGCATTCGCCAAGCTGAGGAGCTGGAACGGCGACGTCTAATGACAGATGCTGAAATCGAGATCGACAACGCGCGCAACGGGAAGGATGCGGAGAAAGAGAAGAAGGAGAAGGCGAAATTGAAGTTCTTGCAGAGATATTACCATCGTGGGGCCTTTTACACCGACGATGATAAAGTGTCCAAAGTTCTGCAAAGGGATGTATCTGCGGCGACTTTGGAAGACAAGTTTGATAAGACATCACTCCCGGCAGTTATGCAAGTAAAGAATTTTGGGAGAGCAGGCCAAACAAAGTGGACCCATTTGGCAGATCAAGATACGACACAGGTAAATTTACAGGTTTCCACTTGCAACTGCATTGTTGGATTTGCCTCACGCTTTGATTTCCAGCGGGACTCTGCATGGGCGCAGAATACCGAAATCAACAAGCGGACCTTGAACAAAATGGGAGGAATGAAAGGAGGATTCGAGAAACCTACAAAACGGAGAAAGCTGTAGACTGGATAGGCACCGTTGGCTTGGCACCGTTGGCTTGGCACCGTTGGCTTGGCACCGTTGGCTTGTTTCATATTGTACATATATCATCTACATCATCTGATTCACGCATCAGTTGCGATGTGCGCTGTTCTGCAGGTCATTTTGTTGACGGATACATTGGATTCTTTTTGCGGTCTATGTACACGTTTGTGGTAATTTACAGATGCAGTGAGAATGTTCACAATCTCTTCCACACAGACAGATTAACGCCCCCTTTCTTTTGTTGTCCGCCCCGAATCCTCCCCACCGTCCCCATAATTTTCCCCATGTGAGCAATAGGGACCATACTGGGCCGTCCATGTGCTGTTTCAACAAAACACTGTCAAAGCATGTCGATCCATTCCAAGCTTCGTCCAGATCCCTTACCACATTGAAATGGGAACTGAGGCAGGATGCATTGCGGAGCCGTGAGGACACAGCAACGGAGAGATGTAACCGATTTCGTCAGAATACACTCACCTTGCATTTCCGCAATCTGTCTATTAACCCTCGGCACTCTTCTACTGTTAACGGGTCCCCAAACATGATCGCGGAGCGGCAAGCTTTGGAACACAATATGTCCATGATCCCCTTAGGACACCCGCCACCGCTTCCTCCTCCATCTTGCAGAAAATGCAGGTGTTGTAACAACAGCGTTTTTGTCACCCGGGGATCGGCTACGCAGCGATCTGCTATTACGCGTGGGAGCGAGTGAACCACCACCGGGACGTGAGTGTCCGGAGGACCTCGAAGTGACGTGGCGGCAACATTCAACTCCTCGGAAAGGTTGGGACTAGAAATCTTTATTCCCCATCTAAGGAAATGGTCCCTCAAGCGGAGAGCAGCTTGCGTCTCTCGCAGGGTCATTGTGATGCGGACAGGGGGATCCAAAGTCAAGGTATCTACTTGAAGGTCCGAACCATCGTCATCCGAAGCGCCTGCTTCAGCACCATCACCGCGAAAATGCCGCGAAGGCACCCGCGCTGTGAATAAATTTGCCAAAAGCGCTTCCAAGCGCACCCGCTCGTCCGCAGCGTGCTGATCAATCATGACCAACAGGTCTGACTTTTCAAATTGCGGTTGGGCAAGCTTGCAAGCGATGAACTTGTTATCGACCTGAGCGATCACTTGAAGATTTGCTATGTCGCTTTTCGCAATAGTTTCGGAGATTTCATCTGCCTGTACGCCGCCAAAGAGACGACTGGCTTTTGCTAGAAAGGAGCGTCCTCCCAATTCGACGTTGGCGAGCGCCAGCGATTTGACGGGGCGTTCGGTCCCTTTGAAGACGGGGTTTTCCCATTTCTAGAGGCGACAGGTTTGAGTATCGAGGTGAACGGGGTGGCGTGCCGGGAGTTCTGCTGAAAAGTACCTTCAAAGTGTCTGCCGCCCAAAGATTGCTGATTCCACCCTCTGACGTCGCCTTTGCTTTTCTTGCAATCAGGCCGCGCTTGTCGACGCTTCCACTGTCGGAAGTACTCATCTTAACGGGCGCTCCAGGAAGCCGCGAATACCTGCCCAAAAGCCGGTGTCAACAACTCGGTAGAGCTGGACCTCTCGTAGCCGGAAATTACGTACGAGTTTCCTGTTCTAGTGTCCACATAAACCTTTTCGTTGGAAACTGGATCAGTCCAAACCTCGTATTCCACGCCATCCTCCGTAGTTTCTATCTTCCTTCGTTTCGAGTTACGTGGTTCCTCATCGGTGGTTTTTCGTTTGTTTACCGACAGATTGCGGCAGCACTCATCTTCATCGAACGTCAGTGCCTTGGCACCCTTAACTGGTATCACGCTTTCAAACGACGGAACCCAACGATTGGGAGGCGCAGTGGGTTCGCTGATCACGGTCGAGCTATCAGTATCACCGGGGCCGAGCGACGAGCCCATGAAATCGTTTCTGATGAGGAAATCTATTGTGGTGTCCTCTATAATCTGAAGCGTCACGTCCCAATCCTGACCAATGCGGGAGGGTCCATTATCCTGTGGAAGGTTGGCTCTAAGGATTCGTTGGCATCGTTACCTGAAACTCGACCATGTTTTTGGCAGGATCGAGTACAACGTCACAAAGGCCCGGCGGACATGCCAGCTCCAAAAAGAATATCGGATATTTATCGGCCACCTTGCTGCCCGACTCTAAGGGCCTACTCAGAACACCTATGTGCGGCACACTGATTAAGAATGAACACGCTTACTCTTGTAGGGCGGCGAGGTGCCATCCGCCAATAGACAACCCGGGTCATCGTCCTCGAGCTTTACGTATTTCAGCATTATGGCAATGATGGATGCAGCATCAACACCCACTTACTTGGTTTACGAACTTGCTCTGTGCAAAGAGTCGATTAATCAGTTTGTGAACCTCGTTCGGAGCCATAAAATGCCTATTCACATCTGCCGAAAGCGTTCAGAAACTTTTCAAGCTTTTGTCGTCAGTCATCGCCCCTTACTCACAAAAGTATTGATGGTACTGCGAACGTCGTGGATTAGGATTGATAATCTGGTCCGATGCAGGTACTGAAACGATCCGCATATACCTTTGTCGGAAAACCTCTCAGAGAAAAGTATCCGCGAAGCGCATAACCGTTTTTATTGTGGGAAATGCATATCAAGCTCTAATATAATTTAAACCCATCAGGCTATGTGAGATGGGAATATAGTTTCGGACACCAACCTGCGATAGGCTGGCTCCGAAAAGTTGCTTGAAAATAGAGATGGACGAATCAGCCTGTTCAAAGGCGCCGTCAACTGGGCCACTTCATCGCTGCTAGTGCAATTCTCAATGGATCCTTAGATGTACCTTGCGCGTGACAAGCACTTTGCTCTTCCGTGCTATGTCCACAACCGAAAGACTCAATTGTGGAGTAATCAGGGCAATGGGTTCCAAGGACCGCCGAATGGCTTCAAGGGATTCATCCTCAACCATACGCTTTCGTCGGACCGGATACTGCAAATGGAATTCGAATGGCGCAATTGATATGCGTGCCCTTTTTTATGTAGGATGTGTGATGCAATCAGGGCAAACCTTATAAAACAAATCTCGAACTACCACCGTCGTTCCACGTTTTCGCAAGTGTTGCGCCACGCCCCGATGCAGAACCTTGTCTCCCTAATGACAGTACCATAAGAGCGGGCCTCTTGGACTCCTTAACGCGAGTACCAGGGTGTACCTGTATGGTTACAGAATGCGTTTGGATATGGCTACCCCTGCTGGTAATTTCCAAGGATGCAATTTCCGCGATACTTGCAAGCGCTTTGAAGGACGAACAGCAGATATACAGCATTGGAATCTTTGAGGAGCAAAAAGGTGTAACAACAACATTGATATGCACCTTCGCCTCTGAAACCGAACGTCCGGTCCGTGTCTTGATTGTTGGCCTTTGATGTTGCTAGATAACCCATAAATCCAATGCTCTGAAGCTGCCTTCTGGATACATAACATTGAGCTCGGCCGGGTTTCCATTCTCACCATATCTCTTTCCAAGCAGCTTAAAGTCGTCCGGGTCTATCCCCCCGCCATCGTCCGAAACAGAGAGAAACGAGTCCTCCAAGTTCACTTGAACTTCCACCACGCTGGCACCTGCATCTATCGCATTTTGCACCAGTTCCACCGCACAGTGAGCGAGTGATCCTACGACTAATGACGAACGTAATTGGCGGACAGTGTTATCATCCAAAAGTTGAATTTTTGGCATGTCTCAGGGGAAAGGCGGAGGGTTTGGAAACCGGAGGCTTGGAACTCTGGCTTCATCTAACCGGATTTGTCTAAATGGGCAAGTTGCGTTGCTTGTGGGTGCCGAGACAAATTCCTGGACCTCACTCTCCCATCAACGAACATGGCGGCCACAACTCCTCAAATGAAGAACTTGTATACCTGGAGAACAGGTGGGCTACCCACTCCGTACCAAGCGTGCCATTGCCGGTCCAGAATACTTCGGTCGGACTTACTCTCATCGGTGGCTCCCTAGCGACGAGCGAAGCTCCGTGTTTTGTCTGTTCGAAGTATTCCACCGCCGTTCTGGTATCATACCGTTTTGGCCGCTTTCTTTCTATTGCAAATTTGCATTCCTGTGCATTGCGCCGAAAATTATTGCGCTACTTGTCCCGTCCTCTGTTTTCCAATCGTTAATTCACAATTCCCTCCTCTTTCATTTATGCCCGATCAGACGAACGATGTAGATTGGTTTTACACATGCGTTAACCACATCAACGACCAGAGGTATATTACAAATGACCACCAGTGGCCACTTCATTCATCGGAATTATGGGTAACCACTCCTCACGTAACCACCCCTTACAGTTTCTGCAAACCCCATCCACCCCCGCAACCACCGCAACCC
>JADGKA010000114.1:0-38452 GCA_027604605.1 Borealophlyctis nickersoniae | reverse complement strand
ATCGTGGATAAAGTGTACACCGCGCCAGGGGATGCGGTCATGGTGCAGTTTGTGAGCGCTGTGGCGCCGGCGTGGGATGGGCCGGGGGTTGGGAAGGTGGTGGTGGAGAGGGTTGTGGGGGTGATGGAGGGGCAGCCGAGGTGGGTGTTTCGCTTTTTGTTGTTGGCGTTTCTGTATTTTTGCTCAGCGAGGTCTTGTGTCGGCTGTCGATGAAGGTTGACGGAAGAACTGCTACGAGCCGATACGGACGAAGCAGCCTTGATGACCCGCGACTTGGCGTTTGTTCGATTGAGTCCTCTCCTCATCCTCAAGGTTCATTTTTACATTTTTGGCGTGTGTCTTTCACTGACAAATAGTGTTGACTTGTTGTGACTTTGCCCTTCACAGGTTTTACCCTTGGAAGCGTTTAAAGGGTTGACTCTTCCAGATGATTACGTTCCGCCAGACTTTTGGGACAGTGCGGTAAATCCTATATCAGCAACGTCTGAGAACGAGGCAGAGAAACGAAACGAAAACCTTGCAAAACGATTGATGGAGGCCTTGTTGGTCAGGTACCATCCCCGTTTGGATTCCCACTTCAAACAAAACCCGCCACCATTTCCCTTACCACGCCGCCCACAGAATAGAACACCCCCTCGAATTCGACCCAGTCCGCAAACTCTCCTCCGACCTCCTCGCGCGCCTCCCGCTCCCCCTCCTCCGCCCGCTCCTCACCCAAAAGTTCACGACCCTGTTTGAAACGAGGGATACGTTCCAGTTGCGATCGTACTTGTTTTGCGCGTACCATATGATTGCTGTGCATGGACAGACGGAGCCCGAGGAAGTGGTGGCCGTGGTTTTGGGGACGGTGGTGGAGATTTTGGGGTGGAGGGAGAGTGATGGTGGGTTCCTTGAGGGGTTGTTGATGCGGTTTTTCAAACGTATGTTGGTGGCTAATATTCTGCCTCTGGCTTGTTTCGCTCTGAGCGCAGATGAAGAAGGGTTGGATAAATTACACCAAGGATGCATCGAGTGTTTATCTCTTTGCCTGTCCATCTTTGCGACCCAGAGTGCCGAGCTGGAGAAGACGAGAAAGAGTGACACGCAACCGCTCATTGAAGAACTATTCCCCAAAGCACCGCGAGTGGAAAGACCGAGGCGTATCACGCCTTTCATAGAGGAAATTTCCGAAAGTGAGGAGAAAACAGCGACGCAAGTGGATAAACCGACTCGTCGCACGCCTTTCATAGAGGAACTTCCCGATACCGATGAACGCAAACCGACGCAAGCAGAAGATCAACTCCCACAAGCCGGGGGATTTGAGACCGTATTAGACCGGGTCCTCGACCTTCTCCACCCACTTTCACCCCGCAACTCCGACGACGCCACCACCTACACCCGCGGCTCTCGCTCAACATTCATGTCCAACACGATCACAACTGCCATCAAGAAACTGTCATCTACGGGGTCGGCTCCGCAGCAACCGAGTGTGTCGGAGGACGTGGCGGCACGGAACCTCGCGGCCCTGCAATGGCTCGCGCGACGCGTCGTGGGGCGGTTGTTGGCGGTGGCGAATTGGTTTGCGGTCGAGGATGGTGCGGGGGTTTATAAGGTTGCGGGTGCGGCGTGTTTTCAGGTGAGGAAACAGCAAAAGGTGTTTTTCTCTATCGGTGAGTTGTGACTGACTCGAGTCATTTTGACGGGCAGGCTCTATTCCACATCGTCTTCTCGACAAAAGGAACCGCGGACCTCCCATTGAAGGATATCGCCGACGTGTGCATCAACGGGTTCCGAGCCACACCCGACATGGTAACCGCTCCTCCCTGCACCATTCCCCCGCACCATAACCACTAACCACACTTATCACAGATACGTCTCGGATCCCTAAAACTCTTCGGCGCAGCCATGTCATGGCCCAACAACGCATTCCGCGACTCCATCGGGCCGTTGGGGTTGCTGCAAGCCCAACGAGCGTTGGAAGCGTTGGTGAATATGGAGACGTCGGAGGAGATTAGGCGGATTGCGGAGCAGTG
The DNA here is from genome assembly GCA_027604605.1 of Borealophlyctis nickersoniae. Taxonomy (NCBI): domain Eukaryota; kingdom Fungi; phylum Chytridiomycota; class Chytridiomycetes; order Rhizophlyctidales; family Borealophlyctidaceae; genus Borealophlyctis; species Borealophlyctis nickersoniae. The sequence continues at coordinate 36,440 of JADGKA010000114.1, read as the reverse complement.
GTTGGATGCCCTATAAGTAGTATAGAAACGGATCGTGATGTGTTTGGCAGTGAATTTTGAGGGTCTTGGTATAGCTGTCTTTGGTTTTCTTCGCTGGGAGTGCAATGAAAATCATGTTTGGATACCCATATGTGAACAAAAGACCTTACTCGTTTTCATTTAAATGACCAACCTATACAATGTCCGACACCCCAACTCCCCCTTCCTTCCGTCCCACCCCATCTTTTACTCCCTTTCCTTCCCCTCCGCCTTCCTCGCCGCCTTATCCGCCTTCCTCGCCTCCTTTTCCTCCCTCCTCGCCTCGGCCCTCATATCATGCTTGACCTTGGCGTAATCCAGCTCCGCCTGCCCGTTCGCTTGGTCCGCCAACCCGGCGGCTGTGAGCGCGGTGTCTTTTGTTGCTTTACCGAGCGCTTCCTGTATAAGGAACAAATATGCGGGGGTAAGTATCTGATTCAAAGACCAGCGATGGATACCCTCACGACGCGTTCGCTCAACGAACACATACCTCAACCTTCCCAACCCCCTTCATGACCCCCCCATGGAACCTGTTTGGCGGCTGCACGACGCCCGGGTACGCCACGTCCGAGTAGGCGTTGGCGAGCGCCGAGTCGTTGGGAACGGGGGCGGCGTCCAAGCGGCCGGGGACGGATTCGTCGATGCCGACCGAGGCGGGCGTGGAGGCGAACGTGGCTGCGTTGTTGATGGTAGTGTCAATGTTGTCGTAGGAGGTGGTGGTAGGTTTGCTGGACATGGTTGTGTGGGATTTCAAGTGTGATAAATGTATGTTATGTGTGGTTTTTGATGTATATTCGTGTTGTGGATGTGGTTTTACGGCGGATACCCACTTCAGCTTTATATATTTGAAAACCCCAACTCCGCCCCGACATTATGTCACTGCCAGCATGATCCATTGATTTCCCTTCAGGGATGTCGTCATGGCTCTTGTGCAGGTTACAATTGATCGTAAACATTGGAGGAACTTTTGGTCGGTAGGGTGCTGTCTCGCGTGGCTGGAATACCAGTGCTCAAACGCGCTTATGTTTGTGGTGTCTTTGTGGAAGCTACATTGCAAACAAGCGACTGCAAGGACGCGGCATGTCCAAAACGCAATGTATTCCTACTTCAAAAACAGCCTATTCTACTTCCTTGCCGAATGGAATCACTTCCCGCACAGTAACCATTCGCACGCCCTCTTCATCCCTGTTCCCGCTCCACCCATCCTTCACCCTCCACTCCTCAATAGAAACCCCAACCCACTCCCCATCCTCTCTTCCGTACACCACAAGTTTCACAACATTATCTTCCTCCCACAACAATCCCTCCGGAATGTAAAAATCTTTCTGTACCGCGTCTCCATTGCCGTAGTACCGGCCAATCATCGTCTGCGTCCCATTTCCGGGTCCAATGTAAATGTATGCGGTTGCCGGCCCCGTCATACGAACGCGGAGAGGAACATGCAGTACGGGTGAGGTCGATTCGGAGCTGGTGCGGTGAAAGGTTGCGATGTTGGGAGGGAGGTTGAATCTACCCCGGAACCAGGTAGGGATCCCGTTTTTGGCGACGAGTTTCACCGGTTCCAATTTCCCGTCCTCCTCCCTCCCTCCTGTACTTTCTTCCTCGCTGTCCAATTTTGCCCACTCCAACCCTCCATCTTCGCCCGGAAACCCGCTAACAGCAAAGACTTCCCTCAAATTGCGTACATCCACTCCAGCAACCTCCCACCGGACCTCTCCCACACCGCGGCCGACGACTTTAGCTTCAAGCACTCCTCGCGGGTTCCTCACATCGTTTACAAAGAAGGGCTGTCGGTTCATTCCAAAACTCTCCACAAGGATCACGATTTCATTTTTGCCTTTCTTCAAATACCGGGCAGGGAGTGTGTGACGCCGTTCTCCGCCCCTTATGCCGATATCCGGTCCATTCTTCGCACCTGCTGCGTTGGTGGCAAGGGAATAGGTGAGGTGCCCGCCTACAGCATGGTCATTGAGGTAGAATGTGACGCGGTGGCGAATGTTCAGGTGAAGTATTAGGTCGCGAGCGACGTGAGACAGGAGGAAAGTTAGACGGTACAGCGAGTGACCTGAGGTGAAACCCAGGTCGATGGGATCCAGCGCGGGTCGCGTTAATGATCTACTGCGCAAGGGGATGGACTCCCATGGCATGGAGCCGAAATCCCGAACGGCCGTCTCCCAGCTGTGTACTACAGGGCGGGTAAACTGAAACGTCGCAGAGTCTGACGTCCGGCTTAGCTCGCGACGGTGAAGGAAAGGTAGGCCAGAGTAAGGGTCGTCTGGACGTGGGGCGGAAAAGCCAGGCGGCGAGACATTCCCAATCAGCGGTGAGAAAAGATACAGCGCTGTGTCTCTTTCCGTCGTTTCAATGGTCACCCGTTTATGCTCCAGATCGTAATCGATGCTATGTGCCCCCCACGCTACGGCCAACGGGACAGTTGAGTTTCTCTCCCCAAGATCCTCAATAATACTTTGCCGCGCCCAGTGGGCTTCCTCAAAGGCAGGTGCGAGAGTGTACAAATCATCCCCAGTCAATGCAATGATATACAACTTTCCATTTCCTGTGGACTGCTCAATTGTTGCCCAGCCTGATGTCTCGTCAAACGACACGATGGAAGCACCGTCTTTGCGAAGCACCTTTGGCTGTAATGTGCCGAGAGCTTTGATTTCTCCAGCGAAGGCCATCTGGCCGTTAGCCTTGGAGTCGCACTGGACGATCCATACTTCGTCATTCCCAATCAAAGCTCGAACATGAATTGGCATGGCCGACAATATCAGCCGCACACCGCTTAATGGAACGTAGTTCGCAATAGCAACGAAGCTCTCCTTGTACATCAGGTCGAAGGTCAATGCAACTTGTTTGGTTGTCTCGCCATCAATCCAAGCAATATCGATCTTTGCCTCTTTCCCCTCTGCAAACTTGCGCAGGAACACAAACTCCAAAGGCTGGGATCCTTGGGATCGGCGGCAGCGGTTAAGATACCGTGAAGGTGTAACAACAACGTTGCTTTCTTCAGGGGACATTGCGTTGGTTCGGACCAAGAGATCGGCAAAAGAACGGGCAAATGCAAGGCCGAGACGCATCCGCCGGCCACGGCCAGACAAATAGCCATGCTCACGAATACAGGCGGAATAGTCGTAAGACGTGTACACATCCGGATCGCCTAAATGTAGGATATTAGCCAAACTTTTTTTGCCATGACTTCGCCCACTCCACGAGGTTCTTTCGCACCTAGGGTACCCCAGTTAGTGCCCCCGTACCACATGTAAAAGGAAAGAGCGGTTGTTCCCTGAGCCAGCACGGAATCAAGCACCAGTTTGGTGTACGTCTCCCCATAATAGTCGTAAACATCATCAAAGCTGTGTCCCACTGTATAATGATTGAACCAGCCCCCTTGCAGCTCAGGAATGAACATAGGAGACTGGGCTGGAGCTTGAGCAAAAATAAAAAGGGCAAGGGCGTGCAGCATCACTTACAGACGCATATTGCTCACCTCAGCGGCTCCACCACCAAATCCTCTGACCGTTGATTCCAAGCGATCGAGGGCCCCTTCCACGGTGGACGGATTCCAGGTGCCCCAGGTCGATTTTTCGTGCTTTCCACCTGTAATGACTGCAAGAGGGGAGCTCGTCGGGCAGAACACAACATATTTGTCGAATCCGTACAAATCCAACCCAAATGTCGGTTTTCCAAACTTTCGGTGGGAATCTGGCCTCGCGATGAACGATCCAGCTTCCCAACCGTCGTTTGTAAAGAATGGGACTGTCATCCCTAGATCCCGCGCCGTTTTTGCGAGGTGACGCATCTCATCGTGCAAACCAATAGGGAATCCCTTCACCGCTTCAAAGTTCTCATTTTCAAGTTGAAGAGCTAATAGACATCCGTTGGAAGGGCGGGAGGTGATTTGGTGACGAGCCAAAATAGGTAGAATAGCAGACAACCATTGGGCAGAATGATTTGAGTACTTTGAGTCATAGCTGCGGAAGAAAGTGACAACAGAATGTCGGATGCGCACATCTCGCTTGGCAACCACCCATTGCGGTATACCGCCAGCCTGGGTTTCAGCGCTATGGAGAGATGTTGTTAGAGTTTTTCACTTGCAAAGCTCGTTTGCCATGAATACAAACCAGATGTAGGGCCCTGTGATGAAAAGAAGCACATTAAATGATCGTGAGCAAGTTGCTCAATCTCCCCCGCTACACAGGTACGCTTTTACCAGGAGCTGCAAGGACGAAAAGGCCAATCTCCTCACACAACGTCAGCAAGTAATCAATGTCCCGATTTCCATCGAAGTGATAGACGCCTTCATCTGTTGGTTGAAGAGTCAGCATCGATGAGCCGAACCCCATATCTGATGAACACGGCAAATTTCGTACCAGGACTATGATACCTGTACGGAAGCATTAACATTGATTCACGCTGACGCGCCCAAACATGAGTCAAATCTTTGAAGGCCGTCAAACTCTTACCCCCAATGAAAGTATATCCGAATCGTATTGAGGCCCGACGCCCTATATTGTCTTAAGATAGGCCCCCACCGCTCTCTGTCCGGCACCCTCCAATAATGAAATTCCCCACTCAACAAGAGCGTCGGCTTCCCCTTGATGATAAAAGCGTGCTTGTCCCAAGTCAAGACATTCCCGTAAAGCGCATGGTCATACGCGACGGAAGACGTCGAAATGGGAAGCGAGCCCAAGTTTCGGCGCCACAGTGCAACCCATGCAACGAGAGCAAGCAGGATGATACCAAGGAAGATTTCGGGCAACCAGGAGATAACACTCATTGTGGGAATGACTGTGTCAGATAGGGGGAGTGAGTTTCGAAATTGGCGTGGGAAGATATGAACCTGCGAGTGTTGCGTCTTTGAAAGCGCGATGGGAGTAACTTTCTCCTAAGTCTTGCCAAGGATAGTCGCATTTGGTCGCAAGTTCAGTTGACACCGGGCTGGCAATCGGGCGATGGAAGTTTGAGAAACAAGCAGCAGCGCGCGCAGTTTTGCTGGCGATTTTGGTTGGATCCAAGTGGATGGATGGATCTTCCAGCCAACCAGCGAAACGCGTCTTGACGCGCGAAATGAAAAGCGCTTTTTGGACCCTTCACAAAACAGGGTCGTTCTAAGGTTCTAGTCCTTTGGGAGTCCCCACTTTTTCAGGCCCGCGTCGCCATCAATCTTTTGCATTCATTCTCTTTTATACGGGGCACCCCAACACCTCCTACCATCCGACTGTCCATCCTTCCATTCTCCCAATAAAATTCCCCCGTCGTTTTCCTCAGACGCGACAAACACCTGTGTTATCTAAGACAACCTCACAAAACACATCCTTCTGTTCTTATGTAAGGTTGATTTTGTAATCTCTGGATGAAGCGCATGGAGAGCTATAAGAAGAAGCCGTCGCTGCTGCAGTGATCACTAACGCTACATTCTTGTCGGTTGGCTACAGTCATAAGAAAGCCTCGAAAAAAGAGTTAGAAAGCATGTCCGCTGGCAACCTTCCCTTCCCAATGGATCCGCACGCGACTCCCTTCAACTTTTATTCACCCATGGAGGACGAAGCTGCTCGGCACCATCACCATCACCTCCCTCAAACTCACCCCATGGCACTCTACCATCCGCATATGATCATGCAGATGCGGAGGAGCTTTGCTGTGGATCCAAACCAGCTATCCACGAGCGAATCTCCCACCAATGAAGATAACAACGGCGAGACCGCGGGAAATCATCACTATGGGCACCATCCCCGTCTGCACCACGGTTGTCAGATACCCCAGAGGTCCTCACCAAGGTTCCGGATCGTCCCTCCTCCCAAAGACACGAAACCCATCCCAGCTTCTCCAACCGCTATGGCCACCACCGCCGACAATGATACCTCCATGATCCCCACTTCACCCATCTCCGACACCTCCATCCCAACCTCTCCACCTCCCACGGCCGCAACCCAACAACAACAACACCACCAACAACCCACGCAGCCCACCGACTCCAAACCCGCCAAACGACCCGCCCGCACAACAACCTCCAAACGCGCCGCCCAAAACCGCGCCGCCCAACGCGCCTTCCGCGAACGCCGCGGGATCTACATCAAATCCCTCGAACAAAAAGCCGCGTCGTACGATACCATGGCCCTCCAACTCGCCGAAGCCCTCGCGAGGTTGGAAACCCTCCAAACGGTCGTCGACGCGATGGTGGTTGAGCGTGAGGCGTGGAACAAGGAGCGTGAGGTGTGGTGGAGGGAGAGGGAGGAGGCTGTGCATGTTGCTCGTGGGTTGGCGGTGGAATGTGGTGTGGTGAGGGGTGAGAATGAACGGTTGAGAGGGGCTGTGAAGAATGATGCGGTGTCGGAGGGGGTTCAGATGGATCAGGATCAGGATCAGGAAACAACGGGGGACCATTCAAAGGCTCGTGGGATGGTCGGATCCATGCTTCCCGGTGCGCCTGAAGCCGTCGCTAAACTTCAACAAGAGATGAAACTTGACGTTCGTGAATGGTCGGTCGACTCTGCCCCTGCTGAAGCAAAAGAAGGATCATCGGGTCTTGCCGAGAGTGCGGAATAAGACCATGGAGGAGCGACGGGTCCATTCGCTCTGTTGGTTTCCGCTTTGGCTTGTTCCTAATGTGTAGATAAACGTGGGGTTTTCGAAGTGGAATGGATGGAAATCAGGATGAGAGGGATAGAGATGTGGTGGGAATGTAAACCGTGGTCACGTCACAATAAATTAAGGAGCCTTGAACTTTGATCATTATTGGGCATTGGGTATTGGGCGTTAGCATTGAAGGGCATCCGAGATGCCAGTCGCAAGCGCGCATGAGCGGTATAATGAGCAAATCAAAAGCCGACAAGGTATAATCAGAGGCATACAATGCGCAACAGACCAAGAGTCATTGCACTTTCCTGCAAACGCAGATGTTTATTTGCAGTTTGAAGACAGACGTGTACGTTGTTTTCACAGTCATGCTAAATTGCCACCAAAGACGGTGGAATTCACGGCCAAGAGCTTTTGCGGTCACCTAAACGGGCGTCGGCCGCCCATTGCAGGATTACGTTTCCTCGCCCTTTCTCTTGTGCCGACCGCACTGCTTTATGCACAGCGCCGAGGTGTCGATTGTTCAAAAGCACCTTCAACAACTCCGCCCGACGCTTTCCAGGCCCCATAAGCCTGAGCGGCGGTTCATCCCAGAGTGGGCCCCATTTAGCGGAAAAGTCAGGATCGTTGGCCAATAACAGACTGAGGCAGTCACCCTCCCCGCGGGCCTCCATCAGTACGTCCACCACCTCCACATGATGGTCTCTCGCAATGGACAATAGCGCCTCGACGTTGAAGGTATGAGGGTTAGCCCCCGAAGCCAGCAGAAATTTGACAAGCTCCAAACGCCCATTGTGCGCTCCGAGGAGCAAAGCGTTGTCATCGCCGGCATGAATGTCCGCTCCAGCTTCCAAAAGCACCTTTGTGACCTCCAGTCGCCCCTGGCGCGCAGCTTCAAACCACGCCTCTCCGTCGTCCTGGTGGACATCAGCTCCCGCGCTCAACAGCAGGCGTACCATTTCCTCGTTTCCCTTTGATACGGCCGTACATAACGATTCTGGGGACGACACCCCAGCCGCTAACAATATTTGGACCACCTCAACGTGATCTTCAATAATGGCGGACAGCAGCGCATTCTCCAATTCCAGCGCCGTCAGTTGCGCTCCTTCGAGTAGCACCCGAAGCACGTCTGCATCACCGGATTCTGCCACGTTCCGGAGAGTCCAGTACCTGTCCCCCTCCAAACGGCATCCGGCAGCCAGGAGAACCCGAACCACTTCGGAATGCCCTTCCCTAGCAGCCCACTCCACAGGATTGGACCCATCCACAAGGGCTCCCTCTACATTCACTTTCGCATCCAACAACATTTGGACAATCTCCAGTGCCCCGTCCCGTGCCGCACAGCACAACGCCTCACCCCCGTGGACCTCATCATTACCCATCGCGTTCAACAAAAGGCGTACGACTTTGGCGTCCGCTCTGGATGCCGCACAGGACAACGTTAGCGTCTTTATCCCCTGGCAAATGTCGAAAGATGGATGCAGCAAATGAGCAACGATTTCCGAGGCCCATTTTGTGTTGCCCACATGAGACAGTTGTCGTTTCCCTTGTGCCAGCATCGCCAACCAGCTTCGGACCAGGCGAGGTCTTTTGGGGTGACGACGGACCAGAGGTGGTGGTTCAAGCAGCGAATGGCGCGGGCAGTGGTTGGGTGGGAGCAGTGGAGGGTTTTTAGGAGTAACTCAGTGGGGAGGCGGGCGTCGGTCTGTTTGGGCGTATTGTTTTTTGGCATGTTTCTTTTGGTTGTGCGTAGGTGCGTTGGGAGGAGATGCCTTCCCGATGTTGGTCAAAATGTGTTTTTTGAGATTGGAGAGGTGAAGAAGCAAGAGAAACAGCTCTAAAATCGCAGAAACTTGAATGGTATCCGAGTCACGTGACTTGTAATTAGCGTAATTAGGCTCAGCCAAAAATGAGCGGGCCCGAAGAAAACCAAACTCAAGAACACGCAGGAAGACTCCCTTCTCCACATTCCACAACTACAAGTGCAAATCCCCGGTGACACTAACCCCTGGTTCGCGGCTGGTTGCAGGTGAGAAAAAAAATATGTCAGTTTGCCTGTATCAGAATGACGCGGACGCTCTTCTGTTTTGTGCCTGCTGTCGCCCCTTTGCGCCGCGCCTACTGCAGCCTGCGCCCGGTGTTGGGGGTTGGGTGATTGTGGACGAGGGAGGGGAGACGGGTCGGGGTTGTGCGCAGAACTGTCGGAAAGATGGGCGAGGACGAGGGATTCCCGTGTGTGCAGAACCGTTGGCCAGATGTGGGATCTCAGAAATGATTTTGGTTTGGATTCTGAGGACGGAGGCAAACCGTAGGCGGACGAAGGCGTTCGCCGGCGATCAAAATCTGGCGATTTTTGTTGGTCGAGGGGGAATGAGACCTACGTTATTGGAAAATGTGGCTGGGGACGTTCATCAGGTCGGCCACACGTAGCGACCGTGACGATGGAAGACTGAACTTCTCTTCCCGCCCTTCATCCACAGACCCTCTCAAAAACGTGAAAATGAACCCCGAAAAATTGGCAAGGCTCCAGGCCTCCGTCCGCATTGGAGGAAAGGGGACCCCCCGACGAAAAGTTAAGAAGGTCCACAAGTCAGCAGGAGCAGACGACAAGAAGCTTCAAACCACTTTGAAGAAGCTCAATGTTCAGCCCATCAACGGTATCGAGGAGGTGAACATGTTCAAGACCGATGGCACCGTCATTCATTTCGCGGCACCAAAGGGTAAGCCACACGTTGCCGATTCACTGGTTGCTGGCTCGCAGAATGTGCAGATTAACTCAACCTCGACATCACTAGTCCACGCTTCTATCGCTGCCAACACTTTTGTCGTCTACGGTCAGGGTGAAACCAAGGAACTGACAGAGCTAGTTCCCGGAATTCTCAACCAACTTGGCCCTGACTCGCTCACCAGCCTGCGCAAACTTGCTGAGAGCTACCAGGCCGCTCAGGCCCAAGCTGCTGCCAAGGGTGGGGATGATGACGATGATGTACCAGACCTTGTTGACACCAACTTTGAGCAAGCCGAATAAATTCTTGGTTGTGGGAGGAACGTCGGATGGGTATGTCTATGTTTTGTCGTCTTCAGTTCCGTTCAATTCGTCTCATGCGTTCGACTTGTGCAGGGACCGGTTACTAGCCTATATTGGGTGGGTCCGCGGGGCGGCGATGGGGCAGCGCGCGGAAAGCGGTCGGCGTTGGATGGTCGACTGCTGTTGTTGTGGATGTGGAGTGAATCCTAAACCGTATAACACTTGTACCAAAGCAATGCCGCGCAATTTTCTTCTTTATGAACCTGTTGGTCAGGATTCACGCGTTTTTGCTGTGGACAGCATTGAGACAGACAGATCCCGCTTACGAAATCTCCCATCCTTTCAACATTCTTGCCTTCAACTCTCTTCTCTTATTCCCGTACCGAAGCACGGAGACACTGTTGTGCCGTTGGAACCCATCTCATACTTCCGTCGTCCATTTTCGGTTTACTTTTCATATCCTTCCTCTTTCCTACATTTCTCCCTATCTATTTTATTTTTCGGAAGCACAGAGGGGTGTGAGCACCTCTCTCCAGATGGACGATGACTTCAATATAATGCGTCCAGCAGGGAGTTGAACCCATACCGACCGTCAATGTATATGACCGGGTATTGGCCAGGCCCCAAAGGGCCTGTTTCCAGGAAGCGCCAAGAGGAGGCTCCCGGTCTTCGCTTCCCAGTTAGTGAAGTAATCGTAGCACGTAAAGGAAGTCTCACCTGTTGCTGCCCTTGTAACTCGTCCTCACCACAGAGGGCCGGAAGCGCGCCAAAATTTGGAAAAAGGGAAAGGGGAGGGAAGAAGAAAGGGAAAGGAAAACAAAGAAGTGGTCGGTCAGTATTTGATAGCAACCTGAGCGATCAGGCAGAACGTGGTCTTCACGAGGTTGTTATGTCCCACAAAGCACCATCTCAGGATTGTAAAACAAGCCCGGTGGCCGGACAAGTGCGCGGCTAGATATAGTAGCACCTTGCCAGGGGAAGGCCGACCTCAGTAGACCAATCTCCCGACCCTCATAGCGGTACCGGCGTCCCACAAAGGACCACTTCAGGATTGTAAAAACAAGCCCGGTGGCCGGACAAGTGCGCGGCTAAATATAGTAGCACCTTGCCAGGGGAAGGCCGACCGCAGTAAACCAATCTCCCGACGCCGATACCTCACTGAACCTTTGTTGGAAACTACTCACCGCGCTATCACGTCCTCTTGCCCAAACTTGCATCAACGTGCATGAGCCAAAGCAGAAACACAACAAAGGCCTGAAGAGCAGCCCTCGAAATCTCCCAAAAGGATCCCGCTTCGAGGCTCAAAAAAGGATCATGTACCGATACTTTGCAGAGTGCATACCTGTTCATCTAACTGCGTTTGAAGAGATGTTAGCTTTAGCTTGAGCGCAACTACCTCGTCCTCGAGGACAAGAATATCCCGCTCTTCGGTTTTTTGATCCTAAACGACGTCAACGTAGTGGTACGCTTCGCGATACAATGGCAAGTCTACCGCGTCAAATCATGCGGTACGTACACTGGTTGGTTCGTTCACACGAGAACGAGTTTGAGCGCAACTACCTCGTCCTGACGAGACCAACCGAGCCGTTTTCGGTAGTATATGAGCAACTCTGGGGAGAGTGGCAGTTTTCGCAGGTAATGGTCCATTTTTTGTTGCAGACTTCTGGCAACGATCTTCGGCGCACGACGCGAAGAGATCAATTGGAAGATTGGAACGTGCCCGACAACTGATGGCGGAGCTGATTGCGGCCAACGCGTTCATAAGGGGATGACGCCCGCGCCAAAGTCCTTTCTCCCCACGTTGCATTTCCACATCATCTCGTCGTGTTTCGTTAACATCATCCCAGTAGCCTGTAGTCGCTAACAACGTTAAAACCATGAAAGCGCTTATTCTTGTTGGAGGTATGACGCTTCTAGGGCTGTTGCAACCGGGTTGAGGTCCGTCACAATTCCCATCGTCGTGTCACTTGCTGATCAGTGGTGGTTTCTTGTTGAAAGGATTCGGCACTCGTCTCCGCCCGCTGACATTCACCAAACCTAAACCGCTGGTGGATTTTGCAAACCAGCCGATGATCCTGCATCAAATAGAAGCTCTTGTTGCGGTTCGTACAAGTGTGGAAACGTACGTTTTCCCACGCTTCGATCTGAGTTTACATTCTACTCTCCAGGTTGGCGTAAAAGACATTGTCCTTGCCGTCAATTACCAGCCCGAAATCATGGTAGACGCCATGCACAAAATGGAAGAAAGATTCAACGTCAAAATCCACTTTTCCATCGAACCCGAGCCGTTGGGCACGGCTGGACCGCTCGCTTTAGCCCGCGATATTCTGTCAAAGGACAATGACCCATTCTTTGTTCTCAACTCTGACGTTATCTGCGAGTTTCCTTTTGAGAAGCTTTTGGACTTTCATCGGAAGCATGGGGCTGAGGGTACGCTTATGACGACGCCGGTGGAGGATCCTAGCAAGTATGGGGTGGTGGTCTTGAAGCCTGGGACGACGGAGATTGAACGGTTTGTGGAGAAGCCGTCGACGTGGGTTGGGGACCAAATCAATGCGGGAATCTATATCTTCAATCCTGCTATGCTGGACAGAATTCAGGTGAGAAGTGATTGTCGGGTATTCTGGCGGAATTTTTCCCGTGTACTCACTTGTAATACCGCAGCCCCGGCCCATGTCCATCGAAAAAGAGGTCTTCCCACCCATGGCAGCCCAAGGCCAACTGCACGCAACTCCACTCGAAGGATTCTGGGCAGACGTTGGACAACCCCGCGACTACCTGTCCGGCACATGCCTATACCTTAATTCTCTGGCAAAAAAGAACCCGGAAGCACTTTCGACCGGTGAAGGTCTGCAGGGCAACGTCCTGATCGATCCTTCGGCCAAGATTGGGAAAGGATGCAAGATTGGACCCAATGTTGTTATTGGACCGAATGTCGTTATCGCAGACGGTGTGCGTTTAAATCGGACGGTCATCATGAAAGGGTCCTCTGTGCATGAGGTATGCGGGGTCTGTTTAAAGGTTTCTGGAGCGGACCCTCAGCGGAAAGCTTATTTTGTTTTTCTTCGTACGTCAGAACGCATGGGTTCGGGATAGTATCATTGGGTGGTTCAGTTCAGTGGGTCGCTGGTCCCGTTTAGATGGCACCACGGTTCTTGGAGAAGATGTGCATATCGGAGACGAAATCCTCGTCAACGGCGGATCAATCCTCCCCCATAAGGTAATGACTCCTTCATCCCGTGACTCCTGCTTCGGTCGCTGGGTTATAACGTTACTTTTCGCACCGAACCTCCAGAGCGTCAAGGCCAACATTCTGGAACCTCAAATTGTGATGTGAAGGATGGCCGGGAAAAAGGAGGAAAGCTTACGATAGAAACAGACATTTTGCCACGCTGTTGGCCTTTGAATGCTACGGAACACTGATGTGACTACCGTAACGTTGGTATATTAAATAAAGAAAAATAGTATTCTACAATGATTGAAGTGATCCAATCAGCGGGAAACGAATCGCCTGTCTCATCACTTTTTCAAGGTTTTTTGCGCTTTAACGTATTCCGCGAACCCCATCCGCATCATTTTCAGGAACCCATAAAAGTCTTTCGAGCGGCGGATCCATGCTTCTCGTTGCGCAAGATCTGGCAGCATCGGCGAGCATTCCGTGACTAGGTGATGCGTGAAATCAGTGAGACCTGGTCCGTCCTAACGCTTCTCGTCTTTGACCTCGTCCTGCGTACCTGTGTACACGCCTCTGACGCTGATATCGAGCGTGAAGTAGTACATTTCGTCCCAGTCTGCCTCGTTTATATGCGTGAACTCAAATCGCAGTACATCATCTGTCACCGGCAGTCACGAGAAATGTCAATTTCGGAGCATACGACAGCCCCGAACGTTTTACAAAACATACTGGCAACCGTCTTAATTTCCATGGCCAGCATTCGTTTGTACAGTTCCAACTCGGGCTTATTCCGCTGAAGTTCAATCTCCTCTTGCTGCCGGTGCTGCTCCAACGCTGTTGTATTTGCATCCAAGACAAAGCCGTAAATGGAATCAGACGCGCAGGTGTTTCACACCGGGGAAAATTTAAAACATACCTTGTTTTCGCCTCTGAATCTCGGCCGTGATTTTCCTAATCTCGTGCGCCAACTCGTCTCGGGTCGCTTGTCGCTCCTCTTTCTCGGTACGGAGTTCGGCGACTTCCAATTCGCGGGTTGAAGCTTCTTGGTGTTGTTTGTCCAATGCTGTGGGTACGCAAGTGTGAGACGTCCACGGCAACACCTGATCTCATGGGGAAGTTGGAAGAATGGATCCATGTACCTTCCTGACGTTGCTGTCCTTCAGCTTTGGCAACATCAATCGCCTTCCGCAGCTCAATCTCGTTCTCTGAAACACGAAACACCAGGATTCTCAGCAAAACGCGGCCATTCGCCAAATGTTTCTACGGTGCTCACCCCGCAACCCCTCACAAGTCTTAAAGTGCTCCGTCCGTTTCTCATCCATCTCCTTCTTCTTTGCAGCCGCCCAAGCCTCAAATTTGACCCAGAAGTTGTCGCAACTGAGGAGGATATCCTCGACGGTAGCGTGTGATGAGAGACTTGTCACTCCGGGAGTTGCGGCCGCTGAAGGTGTTGGGAAGGTTAGAGGACGTGCGTGCGAGCGGTACGGGGTGGCTGGGATGTGGGCGTATGTAGGGTCCATGGGGAATGGCATGCCTGACGACATCGTTGGGCGGTTCGCTGCGATGGGTGTCGAGATGTTTGGTGGGTGGGAGGGTCTGCAGGGAACTTTTCGCGACCGTGTCCGATTGTCCGGACATTGGGGGCTGTGGTCCGCGTGACTGCGCCGGTTCCCTGTTCCAATGGTACAACGTGGCCAACTTTGAAACCAAGACACACCAAGACCAGAAGACCCGCATTTTCAAAACCTGCCTTTTCCATTCCTCGACTTTTCCCAACAATCACAGTTATCTCAGTCTCATTCAGTTAAAATATGGCGGTTCTCAGAACCTGTTGCGGCTGCTTCAGTAAGATGCCCGCTGTTGTCAGCTCAGTGACTGCTAAGTATCAGCGTACTCACATTTTGTGTTGCTCCCGTTTGGCAGGCCTCCGCACAGGGGTGCTCATTCTTTCCGGGTTGACGTTGGTAAGAGCACGCTGCTAGTGGTTCATGTTCTTCTCTACTCCCGTCACTGTTGTTTCTCATCCGTATATACTTTGACAGTTCATGGACGTGATTAAACTCATGGAATATAGCGCCAGGTTTCAAATTCGGGGTCCTAATAGCATTTTCAACCTCTTGGATGTGGTGATCGTCGGGTTGGGCTTCTACGGAGCTCTGAAGAACAATATCAAATATGTTAAGATTTTTGCCATCTACCAATGGATTAACGTTGGTATGTGTCGGTTGCTCTGCACTCTCAATTGTTATCATTCGTCCTAACCGTCACCTTCGAATCCTTCAGCTTTCACTTTGCTGTTCGCCGCCTTCTTGGCTTTACTCTCTGCCTCTGCATTTGGTAGAGACGAGGTGTTGAAGTTGTGCAAAGACCAGCAAGGGAAGATGCCACCCGAGCAACGTCTTGACTGCGAGAAGTACATTGGGCTTTTCGCTTTGACCATTACCGCTTTTGCGGCTCTGACGGCCGGTTTTGCTGTAAGCCCGCAGTTGCGACACAGTCTTGACCGGAAAAGAAACTCGCTGACTGATGTTCTTCTTGTCCCTGTAGCTGTACTTTGGCTTCGCGGTGTGGTCTTACTACCAGGACCTCCGCGACTCTCCGGAGAAGTACAACCCTCCCGTGGTTGTCCTCCTCCAAACTGCCCCCCAACCCCACCCTGCACCTAACGGATACGCTCCTATCCCGGCTGATCTGGAAGCGGATTTGCCTCCATACGCGCAAGAACTCGCTGGTCCCAACCCCACTGGGATCCCCGGGCTCCCCGACGGCAATGTCAAGGCCCCAAAGTAAATGGGTCGATCGATTAGGTACTGCTTTTCAGTCTTGTATTGTAGTTTCGGGTGCGAAAATGTGCACTTTATATGTGGATCAATGTAAACGCGCAGAGTCATCCCATTTTTGTATGCTAGGTACCTCATTTGTAACATGGCTTTCAAACTCTTGAACCTTCTCAACGGATTGAACGGCTGTGAGTGCTGGATACCCATCCGTAGGTGACTTGCCCACAAACCGCGTTCAAAGAGCATCACCCGCATTCAACTTCATCCACACAACATGCCTTCTTCATCAACACCTCCCAATGCCACCAGGGTCGTCGCCTTGAAACGTAAAAACCGCCAAGTAGTCCAAGGATGTGATATTTACATTGGCCGGGGCATCAATATGGGTGGGTGGCGTCTATTCGCAAGCGAATGGGCAAACCCGTTCACCTTCAAGTATTGTGGGAGCGCTGAGGAGGTAAGAACGTTTGACAGCAGATTCCGGAAACAGAAATGTGTGGTTTACATATGCAATCCACCTTTTTGTCTGTCTTTGTTTCGTTTCTTTTTCTGGTGATGCCATTCACGGCGGACGTAACCTGAATTCCGAAGGCTGTGAGGAGGTATGAAATCTACCTTCGGAACGCACCCGACCTCCTTCGAAAACTGTGTTCTTTGAAAGGGTGAGAACCTCACCCGCCAAACTGTAATCTTTTTCACCATTTTCTATTCTTGATGTAACGCATTTATTTATCAGCAAAGTTCTCGGATGCTGGTGCAAAAAAAAAGGGCATGAAGCATGCCATGGGGATGTTTTGGTGGCGTTCCTGGATAAGGGAATGTGTACTTGTGAACGGTGCAAAGAGCAGGCGAATGAGGATGATGGCGCGGAAGAAATATCGGAAGGAAAGGATCGTGGGAGCGAAAGTACCGGTTGATTTATGCTTTTTGGGTTGCGTCAAGCTGCCGGTTTTTGATCGACATGAACATCATTTCGACCGTGTGGATATCTTTTCTTGTAGATAAGGCAATAGATCTGTGCAATGTTCAAAAGCCTCTGCGCCAGATCCTCATACTTGGATGACGTTTAATCTCCACATTCAGTAATGAGAACCAAACCCCTTCAAAGAAACTAAAACGATGTTGATGTTACAAAAACGCGCCGATTCTCTTTTAGCCCATTCCTTTTCAGCGCCTCCGCCGTTCCGGTACGATTCAAAAAATGTGCACAAGGAGCACGACACGCGAGACCCTCTTTC
This sequence comes from Borealophlyctis nickersoniae, assembly GCA_027604605.1. Classification (NCBI taxonomy): domain Eukaryota; kingdom Fungi; phylum Chytridiomycota; class Chytridiomycetes; order Rhizophlyctidales; family Borealophlyctidaceae; genus Borealophlyctis; species Borealophlyctis nickersoniae. The sequence goes on along the minus strand of JADGKA010000114.1, from coordinate 19,622 downwards.
CCACCCAACCTCCATATACACAAAGAACCCCCGATATTTTATTATAACGTTTATTTCGACATCTGGATGGAGAATGGTGATTAAACATTGAATCCAGCAAGATTGGAACGAAAATTCCCAGTCAAATACGCTAAACCCACCATCATCTTGACAAACTCCTCGTAGTTGATTTGTCCATCACCGTCAACATCCGCCTCACGGATCATCTCATCAACCTCCTCGTCGGTGAGCTTCTCGCCGAGGTTGGTCATGACGTGGCGGAGTTCGGCAGCAGAAATGAAACCGTTGCCGTCCTTGTCGAACACCTTGAATGCCTCCTTAATCTCCTCCTCCGAATCGGTGTCCTTCATCTTGCGGGCCATCATGGTAAGGAATTCGGGGAAGTCGATGGTGCCGTTGCCGTCAGCGTCAACTTCGTTGATCATGTCTTGAAGCTCAGCCTCAGTGGGGTTCTGACCGAGGGAGCGCATGACCGTGCCGAGTTCCTTGGTGGTGATGGTTCCATCGCCGTCCTTGTCGAAAAGGGAGAAAGCCTCCTTAAATTCTGCAATTTGCTCCTCAGTCAATTGGTCAGCCTAATTGTTTGAAAAAGAAGAAAATTTGGGGGAAAGCACGGTCAGCCAAAAAAATCATATGGTGTTTGCTGTGACCCCACACCGTGACAATCGCGATTGTGTGAAATCGGGTATTTTTGGTGGCCCTAAAAGGGGGAAGAGTGCCCTGCGTTGACAAGCACCGCTCCAACACAGTCTTTTGCTACCAGCGGCAGGCCTGGAACACCAATTTCGCGAAATGGCGACCCCATTTGTCGTTGATGATCCAGCAATCCAGCCGAGATTCCTCCGCCCAATCTCACACCCGACAGTTCGATCCCGCCCCGTTCGCTCTCTCGCCCAATACCACGCGGTATTAGAATACGCACCATTGCTCGTTGATATGTAGGTTAGATGAGGGTGTTCGTGGGAAAGTTTTTTTCTTTTGAGCAACGAGGCGGGAGGGGGGTTTTGCTTTTTGGTTGGTTGGTCGGGTGGTTGTGTGTTGTTGGGGAGGGTCGATTCAGAAAAGGGAATTGGCCGCCAAGTCTGGCGTGTGGCGCAGTCTTATCTGGGAAGGGGGCTTGATTGGCTCGGGTTGAGCCCCATGCATCGTCATTGGTCAGAGTTGGTCAGCTGCTTGTCTGGAATTACCATAGCTTCCAATTAAACACAAATTCGGGTAGATTGGCCTGCAGCTTCTGCTGCGGTGTCGTTCGGACAAACCCGTCCGAAGAACCATCATTTGCTGATCTACAGTCTGATCCCTCCCAGAATGGGTCGCCTACTACAACTGGAGGTCGAAAACTTCAAATCATACAAAGGACGCCAAATAATTGGGCCGTTTAACAACTTCACCTCGGTCATTGGTCCAAATGGTTCAGGTACCTGCCCCCTTCGACCGGGCAACCGACCCTTCTCCTTCAACCTAAAACTCATTTAATGCTGAAACTTACAAGGAAAATCAAATCTCATGGACGCCATCAGCTTTGTGCTGGGCGTCAAGTCCAGTGACTTGCGCTCTTCACAATTGAAAGAGTTAATTTATCGTGGCGGTCGGGCAGAACAAAGTGAGGATGCGGACGAAGCAGAGGACACGCGGCCCACGAGAGCATACGTTATGGCTCTGTATAGAACATCGGATGATAAGGAGCTGAAGTTTATGCGCAGGTTCAACTCAACGGTTGTGCTCTGCGTTGTCACGGAATTGGGAAGTGCTCATTGGAGTATTGGCGCGTCTATAGTATTACCCCGTCCGGCGCTAGCGAATACAAGATGAACAACAAAGTAGTTACCTTTCAGCAATATACCAAAGCCCTAGAAAAAGAAAACATCTTGGTGAAAGCACGAAATTTCCTCGTCTTCCAGGTAAAACATCCATTCCCCCGTGTTCCCAGTCAGTACCATTACCTGATGTTTTGCCTCACAGGGTGATGTTGAAACCGTAGCCTCGCAGTCACCAAAAGATCTTACGCGGTTAATTGAGCAGATTAGCGGGTGTGCATTGACTTGACGATTGATTCATATGATTTCGGAGTGTACTGACGTGTATACCACCTCTCAGATCCCTGGAACTGAAAGCAGAATATGAGAGACTAAGGGATCTGCAGGACCGGGCTGCGGAGAACTCTGCGCACAACTTCAATAAGAAAAGGGGCATCACAGCGGAAATGAAGCAGTTCAAGGAGCAAAAGGAAGAGGCGGAAAGATTCGAAGCACTGCAGGCAGAGCGCGTAAGTGCCGCTAATGGCGCGCGTCTTGATCAAAGCCTTAGTGTGAACAAGTTTTCTGGCGTCATGACAGGATGAAGTGATTCTGAAGCATCTTTTGTGGAAACTGTACCACATCGACAAAAATGTTGGCCTTATTGAAAAGGAGATTGAAGAGGAGAAAGGCAATTCGGAGCAGTACGAAGAGCAAATGGTCGCTATGAAGTTGTGTGGCAAAATTGCATCCAGCATGCTAATGAAGGGCTTCAGGCGGAACTGGAGGGTCGACTGAAGGATGCCAAAAAACAGCACGCGAAGGTCAACAAAGAATTCATGAGACATGAAAAAAAGTTGAAGGAAAAAGAGAAAGCCAGAGAAGAGAGGGTGGGTACAAGGTTGGCGCTTTTAGCCTCTGCAAGGTGGCTTATGATCATTTTGCCCCTCAGAAACCCGACCTTATGAAACTGGAGGAAAAAATCAAGCATAGCTCAAAGAAGCTGGGCGCAGCTGAAGAGAATTTGACGAAAGCGAGGAAGCAATACGAGCGCCATGTACGTTGATTGGCATTTTTAGCGGATGGTACCAATGCTGGAGATTCACCGATATTGGATTTTTCGAAAAAGAGCAAACTCGTGAAGGAAATGGAAAAGGATCTTTCACGCCTGACGAAAGCATCACAAAAATATGAAGGTGAGAGCAGACAGTTGGAGCTTGGAAATATTCAGAGGCTCATCAGAGAGAGCGTTCTTCAGAGGAGGTCAAACGCCGCGCATCCGAAAAAGGTCCGGTCCTCACAGAAGAAGATATGGCAGAATACAACTCGAAGTATGTTCCGGTCAACTTTTTGGAGTGTGGCTATTCAACTTACATTATCTGAATAGGAAGGAGGAAGTTAGCAGCAAGACATTTGTGGAAAGTCAGGAGCTCAAAAATATGCAACGACAGCAAGTGACTGACGCTGCAACAAAGGGGAGGCTTGAGGAGCAGTTGAAGGGTATACAAAGCCGTGAATCGGTGTTGCTTGATGAACAGAATACGCTCGAGGAGCGTAAGGCCAAGGTACAATCCATTGAGAAACCACTCGACCGGTGTTGGTGAAATGCTGAACCCTTGGATAGTTCGAAAGCACGGTCCAACAGCTGTCCGCAGAGCTGGACCAAGCGAAGCATGACCTTAATGCTGCTGAAGCCGAGCGTCGCCGCATCAAGTGCGTTGTGCTATTTCTCTGAAATCGCTCTATGTGATGCTTACCTCTAAGCGCAGCCAAACCGAGACGGAACTAAAGGAGAAACTGGAAGAGACGCAGCAAAAGCTTCTGTCGGCTCGGGTGGACAAGCGAGAGAGTGAGCGGGAGGAAACTTTCAAGGCGAATTTGGAGCAACTGAAGAGTCTATTCAACGGTAGGCCAATAGTGAGATTGACTTTCCAAGCGCTGGAAGTAACGGCTTATTGTATTCAGGCGTCTACGGGCGTATGATCGACCTTTGTAAGCCCACTCAGCGCAAATACGATTTGGCGGTCTCCATCATTCTTGGGCGAAATATTGACGCTGTCGTGGTTGATACTGAAAAGACGGCTATCGAATGCATAAATGTAGGTATATTTTTTGCTCAGATTCTTTTCGTTTTCACTGTTGGTTCACTAATGCATCTAAATCAGCATTTGCGAATGAGGCGTGCCGGCCAAGCAACGTTCATTCCTCTGGACACCATTGTTGCGAGGCCCGTCAATGAAAAGTATCGGTCATTTGCAAAAGGTGCACGATTAGCAATTGACGTCATTCAATACGATGCGGCGTACGAACGTGCTTTGCAATACGCCTGCGGTAATGCTCTGGTATGCGACACCATGGATGTTGCCCGACATGTCTGTTTTGAAAGGGGACAGGAGGTGAAAGGTGAGGGTGATGGCCGTTGTGTTCCAGTCCTTTGTTGTTTTGACTCACCTTTTTCGCATCTGCAGCTGTCACGTTGGACGGCATGGTCATCCACAAAACGGGAATGATGACGGGTGGGGACGCAGGGAGCATGCAGCGTGGAGCTCGCCGGTGGGAGGAGAAGGAGGTTGAAGGTGCGATTACCACTACCAATTTTACTCAGTGGCAGTTCCTGACGGCCAAACGTTGTGATACAAGGGTTGAAAAAAGTCCGTGACAATATCCTGAGCGAACTTGACGAAGTCGTGAGGGCAAGACGCCGGGGCGGTCCCGAGGAACAACTGCGTGGCGAAATTAGGAATCTGGAGGGGAAGCTGCGTGTGGCCAAAGAGGATTTGGTAGGTCGCGCGTTGTTCTGCTGGCAAGATAACGTGCCGCTGATGATTCTGCTTGCGCGCCAGACGGCTACAGTCCACAAATTGGACGCATGCAACAAAGAGTTGGCTCACATCAAGGAGGAATCGGCTAAAGTCACCCCCGAGCTTGCAAAGGTGAGAGCGGATGATTTCAAAGAAACGAAGAGAAATGTTTTTTTATGATTGATATTATCAAGGTGACCCGGTCATTGGAGGGACTCGAGGAACGGATGCAGGAAACGGATGCGGGCATTCGTGAGGTTGAAGATTCGGTCTTTGCGGAATTTTGTCGACGTATCGGAGTTTCGGATATTCGCGAATATGAACAACGGCAATTGAAATTTTCGGAAGAAACTGCCCAGAGACGCTTGGAGTTTGCTACTCAGATTGCCAAGATTGAGAATCAGTGGGTGTTCAGCTGTTGCATCTGTACACGATGTCGTTATCTTCATCTAACGGGTTTCTTTCCATGTAAGACTATCCTTTGAGAGACAGCAAGCAAAGGATGTCAGTGACCGGGTGACGAAGATTGAGACAGCTATCAGGTCGGATAAAGACACCTTGGCTGCACTCGAAGAGGAGAAAGAAGCCCAAGAACGGGCAGATGCGCAACTAGAAGAAGAGATTACACTTGCCCGGAGTGGGCTCGATGGCGCGAAGGAAGACCTAGACGAAAAACAGGCGGCAGTTGCAAAAGTCAAAAAGGAAATATCGAAGCTAAATAAAGAAATCGAGGGGAAATCGAAGATAATTCTCGCAAAGGTGGACCGCCGCGATTGATGTCATTTTTTGTCATGGATGGCGTTTGCTGACTCTTCACTCCCGCGCAGCAATCTCAAATTGAGAAGTACTCTGGCGAGAAATTCTCCATCTTCCGTAAATGCAAGCTGGAAGAAATTGAGCTCCCATTGCTCGGAGATGCTTCGCTGGAGGATTTGTCGTTGGAAGAGATTGAGGTGAGGGTGCAGTGCACTGTAGACCACCGTTATACTGGTGTCTCATTGTTCTTGGCTGGTCCAGCGGGCTCAACTCGGTGATACGGACTCAATGGACGTAGATTCTGGCAGTCAGTCAATGTCGCAATCGCAATCGCAGTCGCGGGCGAAGCTCAAGAGCATCGAGGTTGATTATTCGAGTCTCAAAAAGGCTGAACGGACAAATGGATCCGACGAAACAGAGGCTGAGTTTGTGGAGAAGATCAAGAGTTTGTCCAGCGAAATTGAGAAAATGGCACCCAATATGCGGGCCGTGGACAGGTGCGTTTTTGGCTTCCCTTTCAAATAACTTAGGAGAACTTGGTGCAGACCTTTCGTTCGCTTTGTCTAATTCTGGCAGGTTGGATGAGGTGGAGGCCAAGTTGAAGGATACAGCCAGCGAGTTCGAAGCTGCGAGGAAGGACGCGAAAAATGCAAAAGATAAGTTCGATGCCATCAAGCAGCAGCGGTCAGTATCCCTGGAACACGTCGACTCCCTTGCACTGCGGGAATCTCTGATTTCGTCGGATTATTTTGACAGATATGAGAAGTTTTACGATGCGTTCCGTCATATCTCGGACCGCATTGATCACATCTACAAGGATCTTACAAGGTCCCGCAACTTCCCACTGGGAGGAACGGCTCAACTGAATTTGGAAGACAGCGATGTATGGCCAACTTGGATTTGGCGGGCGAACAATGCAAGAGCAATGGTATCTCATCTGTGGCTTTCCTTCTTTTCTTCCATTTTTTTCAGGAGCCCTTCAACGGCGGTGTCAAATACCACGCCATGCCCCCCATGAAACGTTTCCAAGAAATGGAAGTTTTATCTGGTGGCGAGAAGACTGTTGCAGCTCTGGCCCTCCTGTTTGCAATTCACAGTTACCAACCAGCGCCCTTTTTCGTGCTTGACGAAGTCGATGCGGCCCTCGACAACGCGAATGTGGCCAAAGTCGCGAACTACATTCGCAATCATGCGAGCGATCAGTTCCAGTTTATCGTCATTAGTTTGAAGAGCACTTTTTACGAAACTGCCGAGGCTTTGGTGGGAATTTATCGAGATCAGGATTTGGGAAGTAGCAGGTGCTTGACGCTGCAGTTGGAGGGCAAGTTTGAAGAGTGAGTGGACCAGTCAGTTTGTACGTTGATGTAACAGAACTCCGCCATGTTATATGTGGGGGAGCGTGTAGATATAACGCAGTTTGATTGTAACTTAAGACATGAGATTCTTTCGACCAAACGTTTTGCTTTGGGATATGATATTGAGGTCTTTTTTTTTGCTTTGGATGTGTAAAACACTCTGCTTTCCACCCTTGCGCATTTATCGCACACAGAAAGAGAGAAACATAAACAGACAAGAAGCTGACTGTTGGCAGAAACACACACAAGAAAAACAGGAGGAAAAAAGCTGCGGTATTTGTTACAGCGACTGCGGTATTTGTTACAGCGACTCCAAAGCATAATAATGTACTCCCTTGATAATCGAACGCTTGTGCCAATGAGAAAAAAAGTATGCATTTTGGACGCTGCGGCGTTTGCCCTATGCCGACTGTGTGGATTGAACACACGACCTTCTGCTGTCATAGTGCGTACGATCACGTAAGCATTACAAGGCAGACGCACTACCACTATGCTAAGCCGGCTGTTGTTATTTGATCCCCTGCTTTGCTGATCTTGTGCGTTTACTGTTGCTACTGTTGCTGAGGTTTGGGATCTTTTCATGTCCTAGCAAAATTTAAGACCGATGGTAGAATAGTCATGGCCCTCGCCCAAGAGATGATCGCTTAAAATAGTAGCGGCTGGCTTTTGTTAGGACTAGCACGTACTGGTGATCACTATTCGCCCCATGCCTGCACGCACCACGACTATGCTAAGCCTGTTAGTATTTGGACGGCGTCTTAATTAATTTCTTAGCAGTAAGTTAGGTGCATCTGGCGCATAGGACCTGCGGAGCGTACGGACTTTGGGCTTTTCAGCAGTTCCCATGATAGTTGAGAGTTTTGACCTTTCACACCTTTTAACAAGTTTATGGCGAGCCTTTTTGTAACATTACGCACTTTTTGGCTTACGCATAATCCGCCTATTGACTAAATATATTTAATCTTGCAACACCCTCTTCCAAGAACCACCGCCCTATTTCTTTCTTCTCTTTGATCCTTTCTCCTTTTCCGCTCCAGCCGCTTTCGCTTTTGTTCCGCCCTCCTTCACAGCCAAGCCCTCGACGAACGGCTCGACAAGCCGCACCACAACCTTGCTCCGCTGCGCCGCTGCTACACCAGCCTCTTCAACGCCAATACTAACCACGACCTTCATGAACAATTTGATGGTGGCCGACGCCGACACGAGGCGGTTGGTATCGGCATTGTATGTGAAGGGTGAAGCAACTGATGATGATGGCGCCGCGTAGACGTAGCCTTCGATACCGTATCTAAAATGGCGAAACGAGCACAGTCAGTTCCGTTGCATCTCCCGAATTGACGAGTCTCAACGCAAGAAAATTACTTGGGAATCAGCACTGAGAATCCGTTCTTCATGACGCGGATCACATAAGCTTCCTCTGTCACGTTCTTGTCTCTAAAGAACACGTTTGTGTGCAGCTCCACGGACGATCGTGACGCTTGTTGCGCTTGACGGTGGCGGTAGTTCAGCACTATTTGGACACAGCCCGTCAGACATTTTGCTGTGATATCCTCAAGAAGGGAAACAAAAGAAGGTTGTCCTACCATCACAAATTTCCTTCGCCTTTGCCTTGTCAGTCAACTCGGAAGAGTACCCCTTCTCGTATCCAATGGCGGCAGCCAACAGACGGTGTACAACCAAATCAGCGTACCGACGAATGGGTGACGTAAAGTGGGTGTAGATTTCCGATGCAAGACCGTAGTGCCTAATGACGATGTTTGCACAGAAAGAAGAGCAAAATGTCAGCAAGTCAGAACACACAAAAACGAGAAACAAGGTTGGCGCCCTACCAGAATTCTTGCTCGGGAACAGTGCCTGAGCAAAAGTAGACAGCTTGCATCATGCACCGGGTGGTCATGATGCGAATGAGCTGGTTGAGGAAGGGTTCCCCGGGCACTTGTGCGGCATCCAACGAATCCGCCAATGTTTTCGAGGTGGTGGGGTCGATTTTCAATCCCAGCTCCCCAACGGCTTTAACCAATCCGTCGAAACTCGTCGCAGGAGGTTTCGGGTGCCGCCTGGCGATATAACAATATCAGTGTTTAGAACCCGCGATGTCACTCAGGTTCATATCGTCTGTGTTCACCTACCGCAACATGGAAGACTCAGGGAAAGAGCTCTGAATCTTCTTCGCAACGTAAATGTTGGCAAGCAACATAAACTCTTCAACGAGGGCGTTCGTTTCTTTCAACTCCTTCATTTCTGTTTTGGCAACCAAGCAAGGATCATTATTTCGCGCCCATAACGAGATTGCGGCAGAAAACCAGCAAACACACACCGACATCGACCGGATCCTGCGTGTCATTTTCAAGTTTGAAGCGGACCTCGGGCGACGCAAGGGTCAATGCACCTCTGGCAATCCTCTGCGCTCTTAGCTTTTTGGCAAGGCTGTTGAGAGCTTTGATACCGAGGGTGACTGGGTCGTTCAAAGTCCTGAGAGACCAAGGTGCAGCATGATTTAAATAACAGTCCTCACGTTTACGTCCCAGTTCTTCGGGTCTAACAGGTAACTCACTTGTCATCCAGTCTTGCTTGCGCCTCGTCATAGGTCAACGACGCCTTGGACCTAATCACACTTTTCGTGTACCGGACATTCACAACCTCCGCATTCTCAGTAATTTCCTGAAATTTAATCAATGGCATCAGCCGGAAGTTACGAAGGATGCAGAACAAAGTACTGCCCGCCCATCCATCTTACCCAAATACATGAGAAGGCTAATCGATCTACATTGGATCGGAGCGAGCACAAGTCTGCAAACCAATACTTGTCAGTCTGCACCCCAATGGACGCTCATCAACAGCGAGTGACACGTACTTGTTCCCAGCAAACTTGGCAACATGTCGATGCGCTTGTCAACCAAATACACGGTAGTGCCGCGACGTTGCGCTTCAAGATCCATGGCATTTCCCGGCTTCACAAAATGACTCACGTCGGCAATGTCTGCCCAAAAGTGTAAATTACGCGGTCGCAAAATCCAAAATCTGGTAGTGGAGCAAAAACTTCGTAACACTTACGAACGCCGACTTCAAAGTTTCCATTGGGTAACCGCCGAGCGTGCAATGCGTCATCGATATCCGTACAGCCTGTTTGCCCGAAGGAAACAGCGGCTTCAGTATGGTATGGCAAAAGCGTAGCATTCAGGGTGATTCCTGTCACATACCGGGTGGATCAATGCTGCAGATATCCAAACCCCGGAAATCTTCCCTGCCCTCAAGATGCTCATCATCTTTGACAACCCAGCTCGATCCTTCTGGCGGCAAAAAGCTCAACACTTGAGCAGAGAAGGGTGCAAAGGGAACGTCGTGCTCAAGGAGAAGCACTTCGGTTTCGGTAGCACGGTCCCCGACCGCTCCCAAAGTGCGGACGTAATGGCCATGTGGATACCTGCAGCCCATCCCCGTCAGCACCGACCAAGATGTGCGCAGTTCGCATATTCTGAAAACGATCGTGAAGAGCTTACCTCGAATTCTTCTGCCATCCATCTATTGCAACAACAATTCTCTGTCCGACCAGCTCCTGCGCTTGTCTGGTCCTAATCCGAATCTTCGGGATCCTCCGGTCCATAGCCCAGAAGAAAACGAACTGAGCCCCACCCGTTGGTCCGTCCTTCACGCTCGTCTTGTCGATCGTCCCACAGTATGGCCGCCAGTTCCGCTTGATGATCCCCACTATCCGCCCGGTGGGTTTCAAATCTTCCTGAGACCCTTCCTTGGGATCCACATCCATTGCAGACTCTGCCACTTCGGCGGCCACATTTCGCTTCGGTACGTCGTCCTCATCGTCTTTTTCAATGACTTCTTCCTCCAACACTACCGACACGGGAGCTTTCCACTCCGACTTTGGCAATATTTGGACTGCCACAGTGTCGCCTTGCACACCCCGATTCAAATGTTCCCGGCCAATAATCATCACGGTGGAATCTTCTCCGTTGACCTTCGCAAATATACTTCCCTTGAGACGTTCGAGACTATCAGCTCAAAATGTAAAATGCGGAAACAAAAGGATGCAACGACGAAGGCCTACCAACCTCAAGGTAATTATGCATGCTGATGTTGAGTGTACCCTGAACGAACGCGCCCGACTTCAACCCTGCCAACATTTGAGTTGCTGACAAATGCTAGCAGAAACAGTTTCAGCATGGTTTCCATCAGCAGGCAGCTATATGAGAAAATCACCGAAATACCTCAGGGTATGTGTACTTCTTTTCTGAATCCACATCCTCGTCCGCAACGCTCGCGACCATATCTATCAGCTCAGGGTGATCTTTCATTGACTCCACATACTGACGGACTGAGCATCCAATTGATCAGCTGAGCAAAACGAGGGAAATAGAGTTTCGACAAAACGGACACTAACCGCTGAACACGGGAATAGTTTCCAGCTTCGCCTTTCTTCGATTATCGGCATCATCCGTGATCAAAACGCACCCAACTGCTCCGCCGAGATGAGCATTGTACCAGTTCACGGCCACACGGATGGCTGTTGAATGGAGTCCATTAATAGCGGCGGCTCGCTCCCTCCGATCAATCACGCTCTTACCTCTGTCATTGCGGTCATTGGGAGTTTCACCCTTTTGCCTCTCAACATACGTTTCCCTAAATTACCAAGATGTAACTTAGCCCAAAACATGATTTCGGTTTCCATCGTGGGAAAAGCTTTTTGGAACCAACCTATGATGTTCATTACAGAAAACATAGAACCGCCTCGTCCGCTCCTCAATGAGTTGCCTCACACGATTGTATACCGCATTGCTTCTATGTCTCAGTTCTTCCAGCACTGTTTGCAAAACTATGACGTCCAGGAATGCGGTGTGCTCTATAACGTCAATCTGTACATAGGGGCATGTGGTGATACGATAGTGGTCAGAGTTGCTTGCTTTGCCGCTCCTTAGCACCATAAACAACCGTGCCAACCTGGTGGTATAAAACATTGGTGTCGGGAACAATGTAATGCGGAACAGGGGCAACGGCGGTACGGCGTGGTTGTGGTGCCAGAATTGCAGAGTGGGCAGGACAGCGCGAACAACCGGTCACACCGCAGTATAGGTCGTCGCGAAGGTCTGTTAAAGGGCTGAATGAGCATCCCCAACCAGTCGAAACAAGTTCAAAATACAGCCGGGTAGCATACAGTGTTCTTTAACGACTTTAACTATATTTCCCCGCCGTGTCTTTCTTACGAACGCCTTGTTCTTCAACATTGTTACGGGTTGTGGAGAGCGTAGATCGATTATCGGGAAATGGTGATCTCCTCTGGGTCCGACTTCCAAGTGAATGAAGTGGCTTGTACAGCTTTGAGGGCTTGACCAATCACATTTCGATCGCCCGGGGCTTTCCTCCAAGCCCGCTTGTCAGTCTTGGCTCTTTCGGCGCGCTCTCGCTTTCCAGTCACCTTTCAACCCCACGATCTGTGCCATTGATTGTGAGACATGCTGGCACGTTGTGCACATATAAACCACAGAAACTCGCTCGTATCTGCCATATCTCTATTAAATCGGAGGAACCACACACGGCCTTATTCATCAACGCGAGGATCTGTGTTTGCCTCGGACAAGGACTGGGCCGATATGTTCAACGACGACAGTGAAGTCAAACGCAACACTGATAATGGATCAGTGCGTGCTGAACATGGGGAGAAAGACATAAAACCTCCAAAAAGGTCCGATCGCCTCTTGGATACTGTTGCCAAGAAGATAATCGAAGACGAAGCTTTTCCTCTTCACGGTATGCCCAAATCTGCGCATACAGCTCTCACATCAATGTACGCTGAAGAAGTGGGCGATCGGTACGTTTCTTGACTCAGTCCATCGTATTTCATTTCTGCGTTGGTCAACCGCATTTATGTCCCTCTTGCTAGACTCAAACAATTAGAATCACAGTACGATCCTTCCGTACCGGTCGACTCACCCTACATCATTCGCTTAGACGGTGTCTCCTTCAGCAAACTCACTTCCCGACTCCAAAAACCCTTCGACGACCGCCTCACGCAGTCAATGATTGCAACGACAAAAGATCTGGTGTCTAAATTCAACGCTTATCTAGGCTACACCCAATCCGACGAAATTTCTCTAGTGTTTCCCGCAGCGATGCCCAAAGACGAGGACCCGCCAGTCGTACGCACCCATCCCTACTCTGGACGCATTCAAAAGCTCGCCTCCGTGACAGCAGGGTACGCATCAGCCCGCTTAAATCACCACCTCCGCAGCCATCCCACACTCCCATCGCCTCTTCTCGAATCGACCGCCCACTTTGACGCCCGAGCCATCCCTCTCCCGTCCGCGACAGTCATCTCCCAATGCATTTTCTGGCGTTCAAATTTTGATGGATTGCGAAACGCCATCACCCAAATAGCTCACGCACAGTTTGGACATAAACCGCTGCATAAGAAGAGTGCGAGGGACAAGTTGGAAATGCTGGCAGAGGTGGGTGTCTTTCCCTTCCAGACGACACCCACGAGACACTTGTACGGAACGTGGGTGAAGAAGGAGCTGTATGAAATGATTGGGGCTGTCAATCCGAGAACAGGAGAGCCAATAGAAGGGCCTGTCTTGAGGGGACGGTTGAGGACGGGGTCTTTCAATTGGGCGGACTGGACGGAGGAGAAAAGAGCAGAGTTTGTTATGGCAAAGTATTGGGGTGATGAGGAATGGTGGCCGCCAAAAGATTCAGCGGCTTGATGTACATATTAAGGGCCGGGGCACGCCTTTTGGCGAATGAATGCTCGTTTTCAACCCAGCGTTTCATAGTTTTGTTTCAACACTCGAAAATAAAAAATACATATATATTCTCTCTCGCCGTGCCAAAAAGAGCGGGAAATTCCGTAAAGTGTGGGATCCTTCACTTTCAACTTCCAGCAACCCATCTTGACTCGTTGCCCGTGATGGTTGATTTGCGGTGTGGTATATACGATTCCTTTATTTTGTACGCGTCAACCAGCTCCTGCATAGGGTCCGCCGCGTTAATCATCGGTCACGACCGGTCTCATGGATGACAAATCCGTCCCAAACTTACTCTCCAAGTCTGCATGTCCAAATCGACAATGCATTGGACTCGCTTTACTTTGCCGTCCACGTATGCCTCAGCTTGTGGGGCGTGAGCGCGCGCTGCAAATGAAGCCAACAAGTCGTTGAGCGATGTACTACACGGATTGCGGAGCGTGGGAGAAGGAGTCCAACTCACCCAACATCAATTCCCCTTCCCCTTCGCTTTCATACAACTCTACCCTCCCGTCGCGCACCATGAAGCTCAGATAAAAGATATTCTCGACCGTTTGTGAAAAGGATATGGGGTTCAAGACAAATTGGAAAAAAGGGATTGACGTTCCATAGTCTGGTAGCCTTTCCAATATCTGCGTCACCAATGTGGTGGTTTCGCTTTCCTTTGCAATGTCGGTATGAGTGAGTTGTTGCGGGCGGCGGAGGTCGGATTTGTCTTTTTGCAGTTTGGCAACGTTTTCGCGCTTCGCGCGGACTTTCGGTGGTGTTGCCAGCGGACCGAGCCTATGAGGACAATAGAAGACCACGTCAGCGCTCGGCTTTCACCAATGAGTCTCCTCATCCTGCGGCGAATTGAAATGTACCCCGTACATGAAATCAATGGTAGGGACCTTTAGCATCCATCTGGCTGCCTCCCTCCTCAGTGCAAACCAGTCAAAGTCGGCTGCCCCTCCTGCCCCGCGATCCTCTTCGTCATCCCCCATGACACCCCCTCTCCGCATTCGCACCACCAACTTCCCCACAAACTCGTCCACATCAAAAGCTCCTCCGTCCACACGCATCTCTTTAATTTTCTTTGCGGCCGCATTGGAGAGGTCGAGAAGGGCGCGGTGGTCCAAGGCTGCGTCTTGTGTTGTTTTGACTATCCGGAAAACGGGTGAGCGGCAAGGGCAAGCGGGATTCACATTGACAGTGATCATACCTTCGCCAAACAAATGATTTGACTGTTGTGCCTTTGCAGCAAGCTCTTCAAGGGTTAAAGAAGAAAAGTCTCGTCCCTCTGCAAAAGTGTGACCCCAGTCAGCTACCAAGTGTGTGACTGTAGTGGCAAAAATCATCAAACCTTCCAACGCACGCACCTCCAACATCGCAAAATTTTCTATACTCTGCTCTCAACACCCTCCGTTCCTCCCAAGTCGGGGGAGGATTTGTGAGCAACCACGAGTCATCCTCCCCGTCCCCGTCCTCGTCACCGTAGTCAGAGCCGTCGTCCATCACGTCGTCTTCCTCTTCGTTGGGCATTTGGTTTTCCTTGTTTGAAGGGCGAGGCATTTGAGGTTGGTAAGGGAGACGTCTGACTGCCGGAAAGGGACGATCTTGCAGGAGGATTAGGGGATTGCGCGCAGGGGAGAGTTGGGAAAGGCGGTCCAAGTTGCGTGTCCGAACGTGGCCGGTGTCCGAAAAGAAACGTTGTCTCGTTCCGGCATGTCAGGTATCCAAAATCAAGCCAGCCGGATCCAACCAGCAGCTTGTTTCCGGACATACCGCCAAACCTTCGCGCGGTCTTTCGAGTTGCGGTTTGCAAGTTTCTGACCCCCAATTTATTCTCTTGTTCTGTTCCTTCCTTTAACTTAGATATTACCTGCCCCTGCGCTAAACACAACTGAAATACCGAAAGCCACTGAAAACCCCCTTTTGGATAAGTCAAAAAGTCCACGCAGATAAATCCTAGTTCAAGTTCTGCGAGACATGACCATGACCGCCGAACCGACTCCTTCCCGTGTTTCGAACGTCTGCACCCAAAACGGGCCGACTTTGGAGTTCCAACAGTACGAGGAGGAGGAGGAAGATGAAGTGGTGTGGGGAAAATTGATGCCGATAACAGCCGGTATATATCTCGCTCTGGCTTCAAGTTCTGCGCATGGGTGCGGTCCGTGGGGGAACTCAACCGGGCAGGGATAGTAGGGTCCGATATGTTGCCACAGTTCGAGTTCAAGGGGGATAAGCAAGAGTACATAATTGGACGTGTTGAGCGCGATTGTGACTATATTGTCCCAGGGAGGATGGTATCGGCCCAGCACTTTAAGATCTTTTTGGTTAGTTTTGAGCTGCACCGCGCACCCCGGCAATGATAGAGAAGCTTAGATTCGCTTGATTTGATTCAGAGACCCGATTCGACTCCGGCAGAACCAGTTGTGATGATTGAGGACCTCTCCACCAACGGCACGGTATGTCTCTGGTCATGGATTCAATGTTCTGTCCCATAGGCGTTATGTCGAAGAAACTAAACACTTGTCCAGTGGGTAGGAAAACAAAGGCTGGCGAAGGGTATGTATGCAAGAGCAGTCATTCATTCTCAGAAAGGCTGGTCATTCATCTTTCTCTCATAGGTCAAAGAACCGTCCTGGGACAAAGCGACGAAATCTGCCTGTGTCCAAAAGGTCGCAAGTTCACATATAGTAAGGACATTGGAAACGTTGCGTTCCGTCGCTATTCTTTACCCTCTGCTCACTCGCATTATTAGTTTTCCTTTTCAAAATGCCAGCAGCAGCGGACGCCGAAAATGCGGCACGAGTAGGTTTTGCGACAGTGCGCAGAAAGGTCCCCATAAGATCAGCCACCTTACATTTGATTCCATTTTGCAGGCGGATTCGGAATTCCATCGAAGATACGATGAGCGTGGGGAGCTGGGGAGGTATGTTGATGGAGATAGGCGACAGGTGACCCTTCAGATTTGCGATTATTTAACCATGGCATAGGGGAAACTTCTCGGTGGTGCGATTAGCGGTGGATAGGGAGACGGGTGCTAACTACGCGGTCAAAGTGATCGGTAAGGCAGAACGGTATGGCTTACATGAGACGTTCCAGGAATTTATGCATTTTTGAATAGACAAGCGCCGGTTTCGGGACAATCTCAAAATTATGCAAGCTCTTGAGCGAGAGGTGCGCCCCGTGCCAATTTGATACGGGTTCGTCGTCTTGCGGAGTACTAATACAGCGGTTTCTCAGGCTGTTATCTTAAAGTCGCTGGACCACGTATGTCATTGGTTGGTCGCAATGAATTTGACAGACGTCGACTTAACCATACTTCAAACAGCCAAACATAGTCCGATACCACGAAGTGTTTGAGGAAGCCAATGACCAAACGTATTTGGTGATGGAGATGGTGGCGGGTGGAGATTTTCAGGATTATGTAATGAAGAAGAAGCGGCTGGACGAGCGGGAAGCGCAAATGTTCTTCAAACAAATGGTAAAGTGGTTGGTTGTCCGATGTGGTTAGATGGTGTACAGCGATCCTGACCAAATTGCGAATGTTCAGGTGGACGTCGTGAAGGTGAGTGGAGCGTTGGTTTGTACCACTTGTGGAGCGGCAGCCCTGAATGGGAATTGGTTATGCAAACTGTAGTACTTGCATGAACGTCGAATCACTCATCGGGGTAGGTTGAGCAGTGTTCTGAGTTTGGTTCGGTAGAGCACTGAACGTGTTCCCCCAGATTTGAAGCCGGAGAACTTCCTCGTTACTAAAGATCGTGTGCTGAAGCTCGGAGATTTCGGGTAAGGCGTATCCAGTGACATTTTAGTCCTTCGCCGTCATTTGACCATTGTTGTGCAGTCTTGCTAAAGAAGCGGGCGCTGTGGCGCATAATACGGTTTGCGGTATTTCATTTGTCTCCCACGCTATTCTTTGGACGGGAACTGAGACGCATATTCTCCACTAAACAGGCACACCCATCTTTTTGGCACCGGAGATCCTTTGCCAAGGACAAAACGCAGCATACGACCATAGAGTTGATCTCTACAGTCTGGGAGTGATATTGTTCTACATGATCGCGGGAAAACCTCCTTTCGAAGAGGCACCGCCAGCCGTTGTATTCAACAAGATCCGCCAGGGCTCGGTTGATTGGACAGCAGATGCTTGGAAGTCGGCATCGCATGAAGGTATTTGGCTTGACGAATTCGCTCCGCCGAACTGAAGTATTCCATTGCTGAGACTCGCTTCGCAGTGATGGATCTGATCCGGCGTTTGATGGCTGTTAACCCGAGCCAACGAATTTCGTTACGAGAGGTTGAGACGCATCCTTGGATGATATCGGTTTGTTTGTGATGCGGGTGTACGTTTTTCTCCGCTTTCTCTCCGGCTAATCAGTGTTCATGTTCTTTCGCTTAGAATATTGAGAGTCACCCTAACGGTATGTTCTCCGGTTGCATGTATGCTCCCTGGTCTCCCGTACCTGGCTAGATTGACAGCGATTGTTCCTTTGAAAGGCATGGCAGTAGATATACCGACAACAGAGGATCTTATCATGACGTCCATCGGCGATGGAGTGGAATTTCTGGACGAGTCCGCTCCGTGGGCAGTGCTGGTTTCTGAAAATGGAGACGGGCAGGATTTGAGCTTCAGTAAGCGGACAGTGCGGATCGGACGACGGGAAGACGGTGAGGCTTCCGTTGTTTTGGGCCAGCGTGTGAAGCCTTATCCTCTCCGGCTTACATTTTTAAAATTCTCTTATAGTTAACGATATTGTAATCAAGAATCCAATGATATCAGGTGAGCGCATAAAAAGGAAGTCGGACGCGACGTGGGCCCTGTCGTGGATCTGTCTGTCGGATAAATAAGCGGCAGACTCCCGCACAGTTGGTCCGTCAGTGCACTAATTTGGGATTCCAGGAAAACACTGCAGATTCACGGTAGAAGAAGACGGGCTCGTTCTACTAGAAGACTTGAGGTCGGTACCACCTGTGTTGCATGGATTTACGGTTACGGATTATCTCATTCCCGTGTGATAGTGCAAACGGACTCCGCGTCAACGGCCTGAAGTTGGGGAAGGGGCAGAAGGTTCATGTCGATGATGGGTAAGTACTCTCGACGATTAGGTCAAGATGAGTATGATTTTGAACGCATGTGTGGATGGACAGAGCCGTCATCGCCCTTATTCCAGTCAAAGTAGAACCGCCAGGTGGGTTAGAGCGTGCGGCGCCGGGATGTCTCTTTTGTCTTTGATGATGTGTCTTTACATCCCAGCATTTCCACATTCAGCGTTGATCTACCGGCTTGTGCGGAGAAATCCACGGAAGCGAGGGACAACTGAAATTGAGGATCACTCACCCGAAGCTCCGCGAAAGTTGGTAAGTTTCGGTCGGTCTGTGTCGTCAGAGATTTCCACATGATCTTGTGTGAAAACTCCTTTCAACATGAAATCAAAACCAGCGTCGGGTCTCGTCATTCCCAACTTCATCCCCAATCTCTGGCCCGCACTGGCGCCTTATATCCCTCAATCCCGATCACCTCACCGACATTGAACGCATTAAAGAACCAGAAATGACGATCGGGCGCAAACCCGATTCGGACCTTTACTTCAACCTCATTGAAATTAGCTCGGTGCACTGCCGGTTAAAAGTTGTGAGCGGTGACAACGGACAGCAGGAAGTGGTTGTGGCGGATTGTAGCATGAATGGGACGTGGGTGAATGGGCGGCGCATCGGGAAGGGGAATGAAGCGGCGTTGAAGGATGGGGATGAGTTGATATTTTTACAACAAGGACCGGGAGGTAAGTGACGGTGTGCTACATGTGTATGGTGGTTTGGTGGAGAGCGGCTGACGGATGTGCATTCCTTTCTGTAGGCGGACCGCTAGGCTTTATATGTCAGTATGTCAATGGATGAGGGAGGCTAGTCGAGGACTTTGTGTTTTTGGAAACGCGCCTGCGGAATCAGTTACCTTCAAGAATTGAAACATATCCCTATCCCTGTATATAGTAAGATGATTTGATACGTAAAGATTTGTTTGAACATTAATAGGGTATATTCTTTTTGAGTGGCAGTTCGGAATACGCTGCGACCTGGATCAAGACTCCCGTTGTTCGTTTCTTGACTCGCCGTCTCGATACTGTTTTCATTTGTCCTTTTCTTCCATTTCCCTGCTTCCCCTCCGCCATCTCTTTCCTCTCCCCTCCGTGGGGCTTGGGGCCGGGGCGGGGGCGCGGGGGGGGGGCGGGGGGGGGG